>OZ005742.1:214910924-215060214 GCA_963930735.1 Dioctria linearis | reverse complement strand
AATACCAGGGCAAAAAAGGCTATTGTCTAAACATCGTTTAGAAATGTACTCTCCTTGAACTGGTCTTTACTCTATCCGGACTTACGCACTTGCTATCATGATCGGACAGTGTTTATCGTTTCGAAGTTTAGTGCTTTGAGGTTATCATGGTTATCTTCATATAAGGGTTCTAGATGACCAAAAGTTATTTAAATTACGGCTTCTAAAGAGCAGATATACCATGGTAGTAACTTATCTAATTACAGTGCATTACTTCAAATCCTACATATTCATTATATACGTTAAATGAAATACAGCGATAAAATAAACCCTGGCCATGTAAATAGGACAATACAATTATAAAGTCGCGAGACCTACAAATAATGTCATAATATATATATATATATAAATTACTAATTCTATATCTATTCATTCATCATATTCATTCAGATCTTCAGTAACTACGCCAAATGTAATAACGATAAAATAAGCTTTGGCTATACACCTAGGTACGAAGGTTATTGACAGCTTTGTTAGTATGAAAATTAAATTAAAGAAAGGTAGTAACCGTAGATATACATAGCAAATAATTAAACTCTAAGGGAGTTTTGATCACAAATTCCTAAAAGAAATCCTCATTCTAGGGGTCAGTAGGACGATGCTGCATTATTTTGAAGTCTGTGTACATCCGGGTGACAATAAATGCGTGGTTGACTTTTGTCCACGCATGGCTGATTTTTGTGCATGTGTAGTTCCGAGAATGCTGCAGGTAACCAAGCTTGCTGATTTTGAAGTTGTGTGACGTGTGAACGATGGCAAAGAATGGGAGCGAGTAGTATTTGCGTTTGGTGAATTTCTGGTTCATTATGAGCTTTTATGTTTGAATGTGATTCCCTGGCGGAGATTTTCCATTACTTTTGAGGTAAGGTGTGACTTCATCTAAACTTTGCCTGCAATAAAGGAAAACTCAACCTGCATCAATAGTCCTACCAATATGCATTCACGGTACGACATATACACATAACATTTATAACAACTGCCAACATATGGCACATGAATTCGAGGTATTTGTTTAACGAAAAATACGATGGCGGCGTTAAAAAAGTGCTAAACTATCTCCATCAGGAGATATTTACTAATTTCTGATTTCCCATATAGCCAATGAGAAAAAAAGAGATAGAGAGGGGAATCGACATAGTTGAAAATTACGTTCCACATCGAATTCTCTCAATATGAACGACAAGAATTTAATCGCGCCATATTATAGCACAATTTGGATTTTTCATTTTAAATCGATGAATTTAGTTAATGATGGTAGTTTTTTATCCAAAAAGATAGATGTTAATATTCCGCATCAAAGGATATTGATCAAATCTAATGAAAGAGCATTTTGCAATATGGTTGCGGGTTAAACAGAAAAGATGGCGGGTCAGATTCCATGTAAGACCGAGCATTTGCATGGATCGCTCTCTTAAATTTTGGAGTCTAACCAGTTTACATCTTGTTAGCAGTGATTAATTTTTCAAGGTTTCAAATTTTCTTCTTAGTTCCTCATACTTTGTACATAATCGTTAAATCGGCTTACAATCTGCCTACGGAAATAGGAAGCTTACATGCGATTATTACGTGGAGGTGAATTACTTGCTATAGTCACAAAATGGTGACGGATTAATGTGCTCAAGTGAATGACTTTTCTTTTTGTTAGTAAAGTGACTCAAATTTATTTTCATATTTAATAGCATTTTTTAGTGATAATAGCTTAATTTAATTTAATGTTGCCCTACAGATAAATTCAAGACAGTTATTCCTATACTTCCCAAGTCAGGTTAGGTGGAATATACATGGGAATTATTCTTTGTTTGCTTAAATTTTGTAATAATATTAGTAATATAGTATTATAAATCCATGGTGTTTAGTCAAAAGTACATATCTCCAAAAATTTACTTTGCTCTACTTACGAAGTTGTGCGCTTGTAATCGAAATAATATTCAGTTGTGCAGTTTGGATCCACCACTTTAATCGTTGTGAAGAGATGTATGCAGTTATGTAGTTAGTACAGAGTGACAGAGAATGTTTTGTCAAACACTTTTCCATACATAACTCCAAAAATCCATTTTTTTTTTGATATGTACTTTTGACTAAACACTATAGAAATATTGAAGAATTTTCTAGATTTACTGTAAATAAATGCTTAGATGTGAATTAGAGTGTTTAACCTAACATGTAAATGAACTTTTTATTAAATCGAAATGTAAATAGTAGTACCCTCACATGTGACCTGTGAACGTTTCCACAGATAATATTCCGTTACGCACATGCCGCAAGCACAGTCTTGTTAAACAACAAACTAACTTTTCGCTGCATAGAGTTTTTTTCATAGTTCCCACAACTATCGCCTAGAGTCATGTCTTTTTTGTGGTTTCATTCAGGAAGCACATGCTTGTACAACATTTTTTAGTGGTTCCGTCTAGGAGTCAAGATACTTGTAAAACACTGATTACATAACCTTAAAATATTTCGTAGAAATAACAATATTAACTAATAAAAATGAACATAAATATAATAAAAAATAAAGCATATATATATAACAGGTAAAAATCACAAAAATTTTCTTAGCTGACGCTTGAATTGGGCGTTAGTCTAATTAAAATCAATGCATACTGAATAAGCTATATTAAAGAAGCGAAGCATCGCAGATATCGACTCATGCATTCCGTAATTAGTGCTGTGATGGGGAACTTGGATGAGGCCATGATACCTAAGGAAGTGAGGAGAAGTTGAAATACAAGGAGCCGCCAGAATCTGTGGGAGTTAAAGACGCCCAGGAAAATATCCAAAGCGAAAGCCTATTTGTTCCTCTCCAAATACAAAATACGTCATTGACGGAGGGCATTCAAACTAAAACATATTTTACAAGGCGATTTTCTGAGTTTAAAAGAATTGTCTCTAGATAGTTCATGTAAAATTCAGCTAGAAATGGTGAAAGGGCAGATCCCATAGCCAGACCATCTTTTTGTAAATAATTCTGTTGTAGGTAAATTATTTATCAGAAAAGATATTAGAAGGTAGATATGAAACTTTCGAGATTAAAAAGGCTACAGACGATGGCTATTTAATAAAAGACCAGTTAGATTTTAAAAACAACAGCCCATTTTTGAATGCTAATATCAATATACATGCATTAGTTACTGATAAGAGTATAGTTAGGAGCCAAATTAATCAGTTCTTCAGTACCAGAAGAGCCCTGGTGATGTCCTAATAAGACGAAACGCGTTGGCGGTTACATTATATGTAAAGTTGAAAAGATGTATGTACGTTGTGGAAATAACAAGAAGTGTTTCTAATCTTTTATAAGATGGCAGTTAGCATTAATCAATTCCACCAAGTGGTGACAATAAAATCTGGTAACTTATTAGTTGAACCTATTCCAGTTATAATATCAGCTCTTGACAAATACCACCCCTCCCTTCTTCTAAATACATATTGCCGAAGCAGAAAACCTCATAAATTGTAACGAAACTCATTACTTTTTCAATTTTAGAAAAGCTTACTTTTCGGAAATTTCCTCTATTGATTTCAACAGGTTGCTGTCTTGCAATAGTGTTGATGAAAATGTTTTACATAATTCTCTTCGATTTGCTCTCTTTTCATGTTCCCCGAGAGCATCAGCTGATCTCTAAAAGAGATGGTTTAGTAAAGAACTGAAACATCTTAAAAATAGAAAAAAGAAATTATGGAAAAGTTATATGACGGACAAAGACATTATAAGACACAAAAAATTCCTCACCTCCTATAACTAGTTCAAAGAGCTTTCATCCACACTTGATGATGACCATATGCATAGCATGCTGCGAAATTATTTAGTGAGCCGCGTATATTTATTAAGATTATTATTATAATGAAAAAAACCGACAACTACCCCAATACCATTAGGTACAAAAATTCTGCTAGTGATGTTTCGTCTGCAATTTCCAATATGTTTGCTTCATTTTTTGACAACGCGTTTTCCTCGTCAAATTGCCTACCTCGAAATATAGACTTTAATCATATGAACGACTCTCATAACGTTTCATTCACTATCCGTTTAATTACACAAAAGGATATACTTGCTCATATTAATGGTTTTCCAAATGACTTCACATCCGATCCGGATGGGAACCCCAGCCTTTTTTTAAGTCTTGCTGTATACCTTGGTACTTCCACTGAAACTTATTTTCCAAAAGCTGCTCGATTGTGTTTGTTTTCCTAAGTACAGCCCTGTTGCAAGATAATCTTACATGCCAAAATTATTGGATTCCGTCATTTACTCTGACTTATAAGAAGAAGAAGAATTGTAAAAATTTGATTTCTGCAAATCAACATGGGTTTATTTCGGGCACCTTATTGGAATTCGTCTCGGATACCACTGGCGGGTTTCAAAAGATTACCAGTCAGAATGAGTTTATATTGACTTTAGTAAAGCTTTCGACAAGTTATCTCACTCCGTGATATTTTTCAAAATAGAAAAGTATGGGTTTCCCCCAATATTTCTAAAATTGACGGAGTCTTATTTCGATAACAGAACATATCAAATATTATTCCCACATTCCATCTCTATAGTCTTGAAAGCTACGCCCGTCGTACCTCAAGGGGTCACTTGGACCCGTTGCTCTTTATTCCATCTTTTGAGGACATTGTCTCCGTAGTGAAGCACTCCAAAATGTTAATTTATGCTGACGACCATAAACTTTTCGCTCGGTTTAAATATTTCAAGGATTGTCAACAGATACAGGGTGGCCTCCACAAATTCTACATTGGTGCAAAAGCAATAATTGGTACTCAATATCGACAAATATATGACTCACCATAGGAATCAGAAACCTATTACTTATAATTATGGGTTCTCGGATTCCTCCATTCGTCGTGTTAGTCTTGTCTGTGACTTTGGTGTCAAATGTGACCAAAGATTGAATTTTGTTTCCCACATAAACTTCATGGTATCATAGAATAGTTCGATGCTGGGCTTTATAAAACGCTGCTCTGGAGAGCTCTCGAATCCCACCATTACGCTGCGACTATACACTGGCTTTGTGAGACCTCTTCTTGAATTAGCCAGGTCTGGTCCTCATTTTACGGTACACACATCGAGCGTATCGAGTCTGTACAGCAGAACTTCCTACGATTTGCTATCAGGCACCTACCCTAGAATATTTCATTAGTTCTACCACCTTATGAGAATGGCTTGGTCGCATAGTTGGTTGCCGATGTAACTTTTGTGCATCAACTCTTAAATCCGAATGGTTATTCTACATTGTTACTTGACAAATTGTCTTTTGGTGATAGTATGTACAATTTGAGAAGGCTACCTCTGTTGTATGTTAACTGCTCAATGTCTAACTTTAGCCTGTATATATACTGTTAATGATATGGCTGAGCATTTTGCTGTTGACGTTTCTAAGCATATTTTTTAAAAAAAACGTCTACATGGTATTTAATCTTTTTAGTTTTATTTAATTTTCTTTTAATGTTTATTTTCAATTTGGCATTGCATGGCATGTAATTTTATCTGGTGTTTGGTTTATTCGTTTTCAGTAAATGGAGGGACACTCAAGACTGCTCTCATGCACTTTGACTAGTCTGAATAGTATTTGAGCTGCGTAGATGAAATTTCCAGAAATTGGCAAAATTTGCATATTGAAAACGGAAATTTTCAAATTCTTTTATTGCTTTGAAATAGAGTGTATATATGCAAATGTGAAATTATTTAACCGAACTGATGTTGGGAAAGTGCTTCTATATCCGATTTTGTCATCTCGTTATTACCTCTATTACCTGATAATTTCTATTGCTACGAGTCTGTTCGCTGCACTTTTGTTTTTTTTAAAGCTTTTGTTCTCATTATATATAATAATGTTATCTATTTTAAACTCGATGTACTTAACGTTTGTGACGTAGCGTAAGCTCAGGTTTTTGTAATAAATCTTCCTCTATTATATTCTATTCTACTCTAAATACCGACATTCAGTAAAACTTGTTTGGATTAATTACTTAGTCATTATAGATTGCCCATGCGCGTACGACAGGTCCTATAGGTCTTCTTAAGTTCAACTGATTATCATCGGCATACAAGTATACAGAAGCGTTATTCATAATAGAAGCAAGATCATTTATACAGAAGGAGAAGACAATAGGGCCTAAGACCAAACATTGATGAACACAAGCGGAAAAGAACAAAGGAGCAGAGATGGAACTCTACACTTTTACAACTTGCTCACGATTTGAGAGGAAAGCAGCAATCAATCCAACAGTCGACAAAGATAGGTCATATTTAGTCCCGAGCTTGATGTCCAATTAGGAGTGCTTCATCGAATCGAATGCCTTATTAAAATCAAGAAGATCCAGTACTGTCAGATGATCATAGTAAAGAGCCTTATCAGATATGTCCTTTATCTGCACTCTGATTCATAACATTAGAACATTATTTTAAACTATTTGTCAACATTATCCCTTGTACTCTCTCTCAAGTAGTAATATACGTTGTTCATCATGCGTTTACATCTAGGTATATAAAAATATTCTATCGAATAATTCCATCATATTTTCCCCTGTAAAAGTCCACTCAGAAATTTCCAACAAAATCATTAAATCTAACCTAGCATATCAGAGAAGAATTAGGTAACATTTAACGTTATACTTGGCAGGTGGTAAAATCTTTTTCCTTAACGCTTAAACATGTCATTTGACTTGACATTTTAATGGAACCTGTCAACGCTATATAGAGAGAGTATTATTGAGCGAAATAATATATTTTTGAAACATATTTTCTTATAAAATGTACTGATCTGATATTATGATGTGTGATGCGCAATATATTTTGGTTGTTTGAATAAGAAAAATACGTTTAACATGTCTTCACTTTAAGGATATTTTTCTTCTTTTTTTTATCAATAATTGCACTCATGGTGTGTACCATACAAGGACGCAGTGTTTGAAAGAATAGCTTTGATTTTTCGGGCTCTCATAACAAGGCGACGTCGAAAATGTGTTCGACACAAACTTTGGCGTCGTAAATAATTTTTTTAGGTAAAATGAAGATGAAGCGCGCTATTTTTTAAAAGCTGTTTAATACGACGAAAATGTCATGTGGCATGAAACTCTAATGAAGCCAGAATCTGCCATCTGTGTCTAGAGCCTTCTGTTTCAAAGCTTCAAAATGTTTAGACCTATTATGGAGCTAGAAGCAATAATAGTAAGGGAATCTTTTCCTTGTACTCACTTATAACACGGTTAAAAAACTACAATTGGTCTAAGACTAATTCTTGTGATACCCTAGATGAATGCCCGTATGTAATTTTGTATCGTCACCCATATGTGTATTCATCGTCCACCTGTCCGTCTTCCTGTCTGTCCCACGGGCTATAAAAAAAAAAGTGAATTTAAATTCGAAAATGGGATGAATCGGGCAACTCCTTCGTAGGGCTGCCATAAGAAAATTTCGTTTTTCACTATATATTTGAACACTGCCTGAGAACGCGGCGTTGTAGAAAGCTGAAATTTTATACATGGTATTTTCATGGTAATAGTAAATAAAAGATAAAAATGGGGTAAATCGGGCAGCCCCTTCGTGGTGTTGCATATAAAAATTTATGTTTTTCACGTATACTGTGAAGTTATCAGTCCTAGACGTTTATATTGGACTAAAAAGGTCTTCAGAATATCGTGTCCCAACGCAATAGAATCAATAGAACAATTAAATACCAATAAATTGTATAAAAACACTAGAATTTCTAACATATGTAAACATCTTTATTTCACGCAAAAGCTTGATCTATCTTAACAATACGGCAACTACTCCGAACCGAAACTTGACACTATGATGACTGATACCTCACGGGCACTCGCCAGACCAGTCATTAGTCTTTTTATGTCCGATACTCGGAAGTAAACTTTCTTTGCTCACAACACGAATGTAAACAAACGACAATAACCTTCTCGTTTGTTCTACCGGTTGCAGCACCTGAGTCGCTTAGTTGTAAACAATCGCTTTACACAATAATTACCATACGAGGTGAACTATTATAGTAATCGTCGAATGCTCCGCTAAGCGCTCATCGCAGCCAGCTGTTGGGCTAATCAGCAAAACAGCCGACAGTTGCAAAACAATACCATGCGAGGTTATTGTTTAGCAATTGCTGATTATTTCGCTGTAGTGCCTTTGGCTGCTAGAAAAATCTTCCGTATATCGGGCCATAACATCCCTCCCCCCTTGGAAAAACTAGTTTCCGCAAGGAACTAGATCTGGAGAGTGCAATAGTCTTAAATTGAAAATATTTCAACCCTCGTTCGGTTCAGATTATTTTACATTTAATCATTACATATCTACTATCTAAATTTTCTTATTCTTTTCATTTTACATCTTTTCTTTCACATTTTGTTTTAACATTATCATTTTTTGATTTTACATCATTTCACATTTAATTTTTCTATTTATCTCACAATTAATTTCTCTAATAATTTTTTAGTTTATCTATTTTTCTTCTTAACATATTTTTCCTTATATATATTTTTTCTTTGCCTTCATGCGTGTCTTTACTCAATGGCATTTTTCTTTAACGACTAAAAGTTTTTTTTTACTTCATGCATATCTTTTATTTTGAAATTTCCTTCACTTATCGTAATAAGCTATTTATTTGTATTACATTAAAATTGTATGTACCTATTGGACAAGAATTCATTAATTCATTTACACGTATTATTCCGTTAGAAAACATTACTTACTACCTATATAATAACAAAATAATAAAAATTCTTTTTACAATCATTTATGATAGCCCGAATACTTACAAAAATACTATCCAAAGTATAACAAAACAATTTTTCTCTCCACTAATTACAATTTTTACAATTCTAGCCTTAAAGTTATTCTACTTATGGGTTCTCAAAACAATTACATTATTACAATAAAACTACTTTACTAACTACTTTAAAACTACTTTCTAATTGCTCCAGCTGCTTCTCGAAGGCGGTTGGTAAATTTTTGGTTTGTATGTTTGCTGTTGTTGGGATGACTGGATCTCACTTGGATTTGGCCCGACAATGGTTTGCTGATAATGGCTCGAGTTTGTTCACTTTTCAGATGCTTGAAGTGGTACACTAATCCTGCTAATACTGCTAGCATTTGATCACAATTGATCCCATTAATTATATGGATAGATAGATAGAATGTTTTTATCTACACTGTATTCCTGGCAAATTTCTTGTTATAAGCGCTTCTTTAATTTTACTACGATAATTTGTGCAAAAAAAACTTTCTTTTGGTCCCGATAGAGGTCTCTCAATTATATTGAGAGTCCACGTGTACGTAAAGATTTTTTTTTTTTGTAATATCATATAGTACTGTGTGTATATATGTATGTTAGTAGATATACCATATAACAGATCTCTCAACATAAACATATGCGCAAATAACTCCGCCAGGTTTTATAATTGCAGCTTTCCAATAACAGTTCGGCAGAAGCTCCAAATTCGGCATCAAGATCATATGTGTGCTCTTCATTTACTTTTGCAGGCATAGTGTGTACCCTGCGCTTGTCCAACGATTATTTCACTCATCTCCCGAGCGTAAATTATCCGATGCTCAAAGAGGCCAACCTGCTTATCCTTATCTCCGGTATCTTATTAATTTCTCCTACTTTGCTCATACTTTGAGCTGCAGCATCGTCGATTCCCTATATTTCCACGTTGAATATTTACTAGAGTTGATATTTTGTTTAATAGATCCCCTCGTTCTGCTGCCGCCTGTGTTCTGGAAGCATTGAATAAATAGATTTGACGATCTTACCTATACTTATGTAACCTATGGCAACCCGTTTATTTTCTGCTATTTTAAGTGTATTTTTCCTTTTAGAAATTCTTATGTTTGTTCTATATAATTTAAGATTTTTCTTTTACAATTTGTTTCTTTAACTCTTATTATTATATATACATATATTTTTTTTAAAATCGTCTTTTTAAATCTCTTTCACCTTTTAACTTTCCAATCTTTCCTTAACACCTTCTTTAATTTTTCTTCTCTACTAAACCTCCTTGTTTATAAATCTTTTTTCTTAGCATTTTATTTTTCTTTATTTCCATTACTCTTTTGTTTTTTATTCTCTCTTTCCTACGTTAGGTTTGATTTTAAACTTGATACATTTAATATTCTTTTACTTTTTATTTCTGTTGTTTTTTTCTTCTATTCAATCTGCTCATTTCATTTCCTAAAGACATTTGCTTACCTTTACATCTCTAAATTTACCTCACATTGGATTCACTGGGTTACGTACATATATTATTCCTTTCATATCTTCCTGTCCATATCAAGATCCGCTCATCGAATTTCTCCTGAAATTAGAGGGAATTCGTTGGACATATATTTGGTTAAACCCCCCGATTCCTGGGTCATAACCATTACTTACCTTGAAAGGGGTTATTGAACTTGCAGTAGAAGTCGCATTTGCAACTTGAATGAAGTTCCGTTCCCATACTTTCCTTCTGCCTTGACGAACTTCTGTCCTATCCGGCTTACTATTATATCCCTGAAATTTAAACTTACCTTTTTGTAGAATCCCCTGGGCTTTTCGTATTTTCCAATAGAAATTGTTCCTACCCTTGTAGCGCCATGAAATTCCTTCAGGATACTTACGTGATCCGTATTGCCCATCAGAGGAGTTCATGCTTTTGTCAGGATAAGGTCTTGCATTAGCAACCTTACATATTCACATCCATCCTCCAGGCAATTTCCGTTCTGGCCATAATATTCATCTCGCCTCCCTAAATTCATCGATTCTTACCTCGTGAAGTTTCGCATTGTCGCGATCTGTCTCTACACTGGTGGTCTTAACTTTGCATTCGTTACCTTTGCTATTAACACCTGTACTGATGATTTCTGCCATGCTCCTTTCAACATCCTCTATTCTCGCTTGTAAAGGGGTTCTTTGACTGGACAATTGCAGGGTAATTGTTACAACTTGTCCACTAGCTGCGACATTCTCGAAAACGGAACTTTCTTCCTTTGCCTGCCCGACGTTTTGTATCCATAATTTCCTATTTACACAGTCGATGATAGCTCTGTCCGTCAGGAAATCCATTCCAAGTATCCCGTCGGCTGGAATTGAATCAGTATCGCCAATGGCATTAAATTGACAAGCCTGCTGATTGTTATCTATATGCAAGTTCGCCTGACAAGTGCCTATGGACCTCCTAGCGAACCCCAAGAGACCTGCAATTGTTATTTTCTGTTGTGTCTGTACAGGCGTATTTCCTTTTATTCTATTCATCTTACTTAAGCCACAGGTGGACCCAGTGTCAATTAAAAGTCTAAACTTACCTTCTAACGCTATGTCCGATGGCACTGTGATGAGAAGGTTACTCTTGGAATACACTTCTTCACTCTCCCTCTCGGCTAAATACTTTTTCAGACAGTTTGCCGTGTAGTGATCCTGTGTTCGACAGAATTGGCAATAAAACCTCTTCCGCCCTGAATGGAATTCATCTTGAATGCCAGTTGCATTGTTTGCCACTCTGACGTGATGAATTCGGCAATTGGATTTCTCGTGTCCCTATTCCTGACATTCAGTACAGAAAAGTACTTGTTAGCACTCTCTCGCAAAGTGTCCACGCTGTCCGCATTGAAAACACTCAATAGATCTGGGAGGTGTTCTCCTTGTCGAAGATGCTTGGTATCTTCCTGATGACACTGGCCCTGTTCTGTATAAGAACTGTCTCAAATTCTGTCTAGGCCTTTCGCTGCTAAATTTCCCCGTTGCCCATCTGTTTGATGCACTTTCTGTGCTCGGCTTTCGGTCTTCTTGCCATATTCCTGATTCTCTCACTTGAAGCCTTTCGGCATTTTTTTCGAAATAGCTGGCTTCCTCTCTCACTTCTTCCAGTGACTGAAACTTGCGCCCTGTAAGGTACACTTGCGTGGGTTTACTCATCACACCCGCTTTGAAAGTAGCTACAACATCGGCCTCCAACTCGGCTAGTAGTCCCTTCTCCCTTCCACGGTATTTGGCCGAAACAGCCTCTTTTCTATGATCGCGTAGATCTTTCATTTGATCCGCGAACTCCGTGATGTCCTCTCCAGGTCTCTGTTTACATGCCAGCATTTCAGTACGTAATTCACTGAATGATTTTTGCGGCAAGTATGTGGATTTTATTGCTTGCTGTAAGGTTTCGAAGTCCTTCAGCTCCTGGGCGCATATCAGGTAATACGCATCATCCGTCAGCCGATATTTTGCAAACTTCATGAAAATAACTTTTTCTGCGGTTTCCAGTCGGTCGTAAAGATCTTTGCAGCAACATAGAAATCGATATGCTTCCTTTGCCAACTTCGGTGACCTTTCTCCTGAAAACATCGGCACATATTTAGAAACTAGATCCATGATCTTCTCGTATGAATCTGCCATCTTGTACACAGTTGTGATTTACTATTTGGCCTTGTTTTTAACTCGTTCCGGTACTTTCACTTTTTCACTAATATCATTTATACTTCTTACGCGAACCAAAAAATTAGTACAATTCGTTCTAGTACAGATCTTTCGCAAATCTCGTATCTTTATAAGAGGTACTAATACTACCAATACTCAATATGACGTAAACATTGAAAGCTATCATACCATTAGCACACTCAATTCAGCTATGATGCGTACATACAAACAAACATGCTCAACATTTTTTTTATTTTATTATTCAGATGCACCCAATGAAAATACAACAAACCATATACTTAAAACTTCCTACCTACTTGATCGCGTAAAACCCGAATACATCCAAATGCGTCTAAACAAAGATCATTTCGTAAATATAACAGGATATTATTACGACTATCAAAAAAAACCGACAAAATAAATAAACGCGCGTACGACCAACGCCTAAATCGAAACGTAACGTTGAAACTGTTAAAATTCTTATTACCAACTATCACTTATCTCAAACACGTCTATAAAAACTTTGCACCTTACAATATTGCCTCTTATAAGTTTATCACATCTTAAAATTAACTCTGTATGTATGTATGTATGATTGGAGTAGCTAAATTAACTTTGCTCCCAGTGTGTGTACTTGGAGTAGCTAAATTAACTTTGCTCCCAGTGTGTGTTTGCGTTGAGTAGCTGATGAAGATCAACTTCTCAAATGATGTGAGTATAAGTGTAATTTCTAATTTTATTTCACATAAAAAAATCACAAAACACAAAATTTAAATCACTTAATCTAATACTTCCTTAATGCCTGAAACGTAAAAGAATTAAAAAAAATCCATATATAAAATAAACAAATTTCCACCTTTTTACGAAAACTTCTTGAAAGAAAGTTAGCAATAAAAAAAAACACACCAGCAAGAAATTCTCAAATTTCTTACCTAGTGTCACCGGCTGCGCCAAAATGTCGTGTCCCAACGCAAGTGAATCAATAGAACAATTAAATACCAATAAATTTTATAAAAACACTCGAATTTCTAACATATGTATACATCTTTATTTCACGCAAAAGCTTGATCTATCTTAACAATACGGCAACTACTCCGAACCGAAACTTGACACTATGATGACTGATACCTCACGGGTACTCGCCAGACCAGTCATTAGTCTTTTTATGTCCGATACTCGGAAGTAAACTTTCTTTGCTCACAACACGAATGTAAACAAACGACAATAACCTTCTCGTTTGTTCTACCGGTTGCAGCACCTGAGTCGCTTAGTTGTAAACAATCGCTTTACATAATAATTACCATACGAGGTGAACTATTATAGTAATCGTCGAATGCTCCGCTAAGCGCTCATCGCAGCCAGCTGTTGGGCTAATCAGCAAAACAGCCGACAGTTGCAAAACAATACCATGCGAGGTTATTGTTTAGCAATTGCTGATTATTTCGCTGTAGTGCCTTTGGCTGCTGGAAAAATCTTCCGTATATCGGGCCATAACAAGAATATGAAATTCTATAAAATTGGTCATACTTATTTTTACTATGCAACGAACCGTTTAAGATATATATGGCAAAACCACTTTGAAAATCAAACGTGCATATGCATTTCATCTAGGGTATCGTAAGAACTGGTCTGAGACCAATTGTAGTTTCTTTCTTGTTCTACACTAGAATTATTTTTGTGCGTTACAAATGGAATGACAAACTTAGCATACTCTATAGATTTCATTTAGGGTATAAAAATATATTTGACTTTTAGTGTCTAATGATTTCTTGTATTTCATAAACCTCAAATTGTCATACTTTACGATTTAAATGCAGCAGATTCGATTACTTCAATTACAGAAGTGGTTTTCATAAAGCGTATATATCGATTACGGGTCTCGACTTGTGTGAACTAACCCGTGGTTAACAAAAAAATTCCGAAATTAGGTTTGCTAGGCTATATTATATTTTGAATTTCTATGTGTGAATCATATGAAATAAAATGTTGATATGTTATGTTATGGAAGGTACGCAGGCGTTAGCTTCGCATCCAATACAACCTGAAAGGTCTAGGGTCGCCGTTCAATTTACCCGCTTTCTAGATTTAGATTGCTAGCAAAGTCCAGAACCATTCTGGAATTGAGATTGCACACGTAATTTGGTGGTGGAAGAGCATTTTCCAGGTGGAGTAATCTCCGCCTTGCCAATGCTTCGCAATTGCATGGCAGGTGCGCAAAGGTTTCATGAGCATCTTCACAGAAGCGGCAGGATGAAGTCTCAGCTAAACTACAGACTAAACCTAACTGTACGTTTATCGTAATTGTGTTGTTTTGATAACGTATGCAGTTAACTTTACTATTAAGTCCTCGTCAATTCGTTTCGCTAATCACTCCAATCACATCTTCGCGTAGACTTCTAATCTTCTGAAAATAACTGTTTATAGTCGTATTTATTTGGACAACCATAAATTCAGATTGATGTTTCTATAGGATTTTTCCTAGGTTTCTGACAAAATACTTCTTGTCTGCTAACTTCGTGACAAGTTTAATATTTCTGTTCCTGTTTATAAGCATCTTTGGTCTTATCTATAATACCGGCTGCCAAAAGATTTCTGTGAAAATGAAAATTTTCTTTTCTCTTTATTATAAGTAGCGTCCCACAAAGATATATTCTAGGACCGTTATTATTTACCATAACTGTGAATAATCCTCCTCTGTATGATATTGTTTCTACCAAAATGTATTCTGATACACTTTAATACATATCTAGTCCTTAGATTAGTTGATGACGTTTTCTGAAGCATTAATCCCTGACTGGTAAGAATACATGATTCATTTTTTTCAAAATTGTCTGCATATATTGGTGGCTCAGATGGGATTCCAACTTACGATCCATGGTACCATGAGTTAAAGTTTTCTTATTTGTTGAATTCTTCAAAAACGCACCAGCACTTTTGTAGTTTTTTTACTAAAAATCCACTAAAGCGTCAATCGAAAAAAATCTTAAATTGATTGCGTTTTTCAAGTCACGAGAAAACAAAACTTGTGAGACACACACACAGCCAAAAGAAGTGAAAATAAATTAGTATTCCAACCCGGGGAGATCGTGAATAATATCGGCCATTTTATTAAAAGTAAAAGGTTTGTTACACCTCTCATGCCCCAATTGTTAAAATGTTAATTCCTCAGAGAGTTGTCGTGGAGATATGGCGAAATATATTTACATGCAAAGAATGCACTTCACCTCTCTTCGGTTTTAAATTGGTTTTGCCATAAAAGGTTATTTCATTCCGAGCGATAATGTAATTACGACTCCTCTTGTTTGATTTTAAGGGCTTCAGTAATTTCATATTTTTTAAGATATTATCTGGGGTTCTGCTTGCT
This sequence comes from Dioctria linearis, assembly GCA_963930735.1. NCBI lineage: Eukaryota > Metazoa > Arthropoda > Insecta > Diptera > Asilidae > Dioctria > Dioctria linearis. The sequence goes on along the minus strand of OZ005742.1, from coordinate 215,044,422 downwards.
ATTTATAAAGCCGTCGTCTGGAATGTATATGAATTTTTGTGATTATGCATTTATCTTGATATTCATATGTATAAGGTGTACATGCACACTAACGTAACATAATTTAAACTTTCAAGAAATGTTCACCTTTGTAGTCATACGCATTAAACAAAATTTTAATCTAAGAACGGGTATACCGTATTGTGAGATTAATTTTCTATAGTTCACCTAGAAATACTCCACTAAAGTTACTTCGAGCTCCATGCGCCGTAAGTTCACTGTTAGGCCTTAATTCTCAGGAACACGCGAGTGGTAAGTGGTAACTCCGAAGAAGGTTTCTAGGTACTCACCACTTTCCTTCCGGCTGGACCTTTTGACATTCGCCTGCGAAATAATCAGGTCCAGAGGTGGCTGTCGTGTCCCAAAAGCGACCCAGTAAAAACACTAGCGTAATTCAATTGTCAAACTTTATTTTTACTAAGTTAGTCCTACTACAATATAGTTAAATGGAGTTATCACTACGTGACCGATACTTGTGATCACACTTTCGAATTACAACTCAACTAAACTGATACCGAACCATTATTTTTAATGAGAACCAACTTCTAACTGCGCAACCCGATCTACCGAATCGACCGTGCTCACCTCCACTCAACCAGGCGGAAGCGACTTTGACCCAATGAACAGCGCAATACTACTAATATACTAATTTATACAAAAACTAAAGTACAATACTCCCTACCATCTAAGCAATTTTTATAACTATGGCTCGGTTTACATTCTTTTACGTCATTTTACATCTTTTATTTCACATATAATTTCTCTTTTCATTTTATTTGCACCTTCAATATCTTTTTTATTTTCTTCTCATACTTAATTATTTTTTTATATATTTTTTTTTTTTGAATTTCTGTCTTATACTCTATTTCCCTTAGTTTTTCTTCACAATAGTGTTAACAAATATTTTTTTTTACTACATCCATTTCATTTCTTTTAATCGTATTTACTATACATAAATTTAATATCCATTCTATATTCTATTATCTTTGTAAATAAAAAAACCCTACTGGTTTTTTTTTTACATGAATTTTACCTAAAAGTACTGCATACATACTACATCAGCATACCCATTATAACATTAGTATACTACTATAACATTATACGTAATACCCATGAAATTGACAATTTTATCAAAATGAATTAATTTTGAAAATATTCTTATTAGCCTTAATCCCTCTTCTCTTTATCTATCAGTTGCCCGTGCCTACCCAGGTACCAACTAAATTAAGTGAATTAAAATACTTTATAGCTACTCTAACCGGACGAGACGTCACGGTCGGCAAGCTTCCAGTTGGCAAGTTGGCTGCTGTTGGCATGACTAACTCTATACTGTCTTTGTTCGGCTCTGTTGAGGTTGGTCTGGGATGTTTAATGGATGTCTGGATAGTAGGTATTATCGATACTCTGCCAGTACTTCCTCGTCCTTGCCGACGTTTCCAGCGTCTTACATGAAACTTCATTACCGCTACTAAAATCAAGTTGACGATGCTTATCAGCCGGTCAAAGACGTGGCTGCTAAATAGATCTGGTGTGGATTATTCTGCTGCCTGTGAGCTTCTTCAGTCTTGATGGCGCTCTGAACCTTGGCTATCTTCTCAGCATGATCTTTCCAGCCTTGATTGAGATTAGAAGTTTTAGTTCTCCTGTTTGTCCCTTTGGATGTTCGGGATTCCTTGGTCCTATTGGTGTCACTATGTTTTCCCATTTAGGTAATTCTGGAGGTGCGGGCAGAAAGAGAGTTACATTTCTGTGAGCGTCGTCTTCAAAGGTTATAAGTAGATCTCCAATCTGCCGATGACAGCGTTCCTTCATGTACAATACTCCTATCGATGAGAGCTCTCCTATTTGGGTCGGTGAATTGCGGCAGTTGACCTCCAGCATTGTTTTTTCGGCAATCACAAACAGCCAGTGATTTCTGGTCATCAGTAATGTTAGAGAGCTCCATTTCGGGTTGACTTTCTCCTTACAAGCCTTAGTCTTGACATTGAAACTGCGAAACAGGTTTAACACGCAGATATCACCAATGCCCGTAATTATCGGGCTCAACTGTGGGCACAGTAAATGGGTATGAGCCATCATGGTGATCAGCTGCTGACACCTCTGGTACTGGTGGTCATCTAGTCAGATATATTGCCTCTCGTGGTTGTTGGCTGAAATAAATTCCCCGTCTGGGTCATACATATGGTAGCCTACTACTGCTGCGGCGCTGGTGTAGATCTTGTGGGTGTCGAACGGAGTTCGCTGGGGTTTGGGAATGTCTACTCTGACCAGGAGGGTGATTCTGTGCTCTTTGTCGTTCTATTTAGTCGTGAATTTTGACATATTTTGTCGAGTTTTTTCTTTTAACACAGTTCATTTTGTCTCTTCACTATTATATACCACAAAATGAACTCTAATGAATTTTCGAAGAACAAACGTCAAAAAACACGACGTAGAATTAACAGAAAATTACACTTCACATTACAAATTCAAAATATTATTTCGAATTTAAGCACTTGAATTGCTCTAGGTGTAGAATTTCCATATACCAGTGTAAAATTATTGTCACAACCTCTGGGAGCATCGACAAATTAGTCAACTGCTCCCAGAGGTTGTGACAATAATTTTACACTGGTATATGGAAATTCTACACCTAGAGCAATTCAAGTGCTTAAATTCGAAATAATATTTTGAATTTGTAATGTGAAGTGTAATTTTCTGTTAATTCTACGTCATGCAAGGCTTGCTGAGCTGAATAAAAACACGAAAAAATCAGTAGAAATTTTCATTTCATTTCGTCGATTATTTTGACATTCAAGTTCGACAAAACCCACAGAATCACCCTACAGGTTGCGTTGTTTAGTTAAGATGGCCTTCACTTTAGCAATCTGAACTAATAACTGGAAAACCTGAAACTCCTCGTTTAAGTTCAGTTCTTTCGTGGCATTCCTCATAATCTCAGTCAATTTCCGAGCGTGGACTATTAGAGGATGTAACTTGCCGACAATCAGCGAGACCATAATGTTCGAAATTGTCTTCAACGTGTCGCTTATTTCGCGTAGTTGGAGGGTCAGTAGTGTCAGAACCTCATTTCATTCAACTCTGCGCTGCAATGTTGCTAGCTCTCCATCAGTGGTTCTTTGCGCGCTGATAAGCCCAGAGATATGGTCCGAATTTGCTCTCGCTCCACCCCTGCCCTTACGCGTGATGAATTCAACAGGTTGAACGTTGACTTCACAAGGGTAATCTGGTCTTCTAGAAGCCTGAAAGTACGATTCTCTTTCTCATTGAGATCATCGAGTACAGTGTAGATTTTTTTGGAGTCCTCATGATCCATCGTTCCAAAAAGTGTTTTGGATACGGCACCTACCACATCGAAATAGGATCGTTTTCTTCTTGAAGAAGCTCCAGTATGGGTGTGATGTATAATTCTTCCTCCTGCTGCTTAATTTGACTGAGCCAACCGTCGATTTCCCTCACTGCTACCGTACATCTGGAGTAAAAGTATGTATAATTATGGCACAAAGACCTGCCACCAGTCTGCTGCAATTGACGGCGAACTTCAAATCATCTGATACATCTGGCATCTGCAACGTAGACAGGATAGTCCAATACCGGGTATAGAAGTGTGTCTTTCCCAGTTATTCGAAAAGAACTCCAGACTCTGCTATCTCCTTCCTACTATAGCCGCTCTGTTCTTCGCACTATCGCGATCGCCTTCATTCTGTTGCACTTCGGTATACTTAATTAACCTATTTAACCTATTTTAAACGGGCAACCTTCCTATACTTATAGTAGATTGAAAGCACTTACTTGCTTCTCAAATTTTTTCTCTTTTATTTATATTTTTTTTCTTCTTCTTTTTAACCTATACTCTGTATTATCTTCCTTCTATCTTTTTTTAATTCTTCCTTTTTTTACCTATACTCTTTACTATTTTGCTTCTATCTATCTTTTAATTTTTGCTTTTTTTTCCTATTTATCTTACCCTTTCCACAGACATAAAAAGTTTATCTTTCCTTCCCTCTTTCTTTCCAATAAGCCTCTTCCTCGGTTCGCAGTTTCTGCGTCCTTCTTCTGGTTTTGGTATTTTTTCTGAAATGCAAAAACGATTAGTACATCGACTTGGCAGGAGAGTATAAGGTCTGAACAGTTTGCAAAGAATTTTACCCGTTAAGTTGGTCATTGGGAAATTCGAAAAGATCAGTATCTATGTAACTACACGTCCGAACTGTGAATCAATCATCGTTCAAACTTCTTCAGCCTATTAACATGAATTCGCTTCAACTTCCGCCGTTCGAGTATTGTTAAGTTCTCAGGGTTGTGTATGTATATGACTTCGTAGGGTCCCTTAAAAATAGCTGACAATTTCCCCACCTTAGCTAAGTCCCTAACCATAATCTTATCTTCCACATGAAAAATTTGACCCCTAGACGACTTATCGAAGTACTTTTGCGACTTCTCCTTATTTTGCCGTACATGATTCCGTGCTAATTCAAAAGACTTCTGTAACTTGAATAGCAGCACAGAATGTTATCTATCGGCGTTATAAAGTGGTTCTGGTTTACGCATAAAATTGCTTGGGATTTCTAACACACACCCAAACAGAGTCTCCATGGGCGTAATCTTAAGGCCCGTATGTACGGTGTTGTTGTACTCGTGTGCCGCAGTAAAAATTCATCCCAGTTCCTGGGCTCTGCATCCACAAAACTCCTTAGATAATTGGCCAAAGTAGAATGCTGTCTCTCTACTGCGCTTGACTGCGGGTGATAGGCGGTAGTCTGCAATTTCTTGATATTTAACAATTTGCACATGGATTTCATGACTTCACCCGTAAAATTACTCCCTTGATCAGTCACTAGTTGCTTGGGAATCGTATACCGGCTCAGTATTTGGTCAAATAGTGCTCGGGCTACCGTTTTGGCTTCCTGATTGGGTAGCGCCACGAAATCCCGAAATCGCGTCAGGTCATCCATCATAGATATTATATATTTGTTGCCATTATGGCTTTTCCGATACTTCTGTTATGACCAATGGCATATTAGTGGCTCAAGAATGCTTATTTCTTTGACATTGCCTACATTTGCGAATATATTTCACTATATCATTCTTCATTCCTTTCCAGCGATAGTAGCGTTTCACCCTGTTTAATGTTTAGTTTCCGCCGAAATGTCCTCCAAATCGGGAATCATGATAATCCTTCAATAGTACCCGAATATCCTCCCGGTCGGCCACATGTTGCGGTGTTGGACTGTCTAGCGCTCTTCCTACCATTCTCTTGGCCTCCTCAATATCTTTCCATTCACTCTCGGGATCTGGGTTTTTTTTCTCATCAGCCTCTACCTCCTCCTTCTTGGCTTGTGCTCGTGTAACCGCAAGACAGCGGGATTCTTTGTCTTGGCTGTTGCCTTCCACTAGCTGGGGTATCCTGCTCAGGGCGTCCGAATTACCGTTCTAATTTCTTTTTTGGTAGATAATCTCGCAATCGTTCTCAGATAATTTCTGGTGGAATCGTACCATGCTTGATGTGGTATCCCTTACCTTAAAAATCCCTCGAAGCGGCTGATGATCCGTTTTATTTTTAAAATGGCTGCCCAGAAGGTAACATTTATATTTTCGTACCACCCAAACAATAGTAAGCAGTTCCCGTTCCGTGGTGGAGTTTATCTCTCGGCGGGATTAAGCGTGCGGCTGGCATAACTAATAGGCCTCCCATGCTGTTCTAATACGGCGCCTAATGATTCTCCGCTAGCATCTGTGATAAGCGTGAATTCCTTATTGAAGTCTGGATAACCTAGCACGGGAGAGGAAGTGACCGACTCTTTAATGATTTTAAAAGAGTCCTCACATCCTGGCCCCCAATTGAATTTCACCTTTTTTATCAAAGGTTGTTAGTTGGAGCCAATATGCTAGAAAAATTGAGACTCAATTTACGTTAGTAATTTGCAAGGCCCAGAAAGGATTGCACCTGCCGAACCGTTTTAGGTCGAGGATAGTTGTGAACTGCCTCCACTAACCGTTGGTCCGGAGTTACTCCTTTCTCTAAACACACATACCCTAAGTATACTACCTTCTTCTGTAAAAACTGGCACTTCGCGGGCTGTAGCTTTAAATAATTTTCTCTAAAACGCTGAAATAGTTCCCTTAGTTACCTATTATGCTAGCCCAGATTCTTCGCGAATATTACCACATCATCTAGGTCTACAAAGCATTTGGTACCTTGAAGCCCTGTTAATATGCCATTTAGTAGAGACTGAAAAAATGGAGGTGCGGTTTTCAATCCAAAGGGTAATCGTTTATATTGGAAATGGCTGAAGTTCGTACTAAAATCCGTCTTTTCTCTGTCCGCTGGGTTGATTAACACCTGGTGAGAACCATTAACTAAATCCAAGGAAGAGAAATATCTAGAGTGACCCAATTGATCTAAGATGTGCTCAATCCGTGGCAGAGGATACGACGCAGACTTTATTTAACTCCCGAAAATCTACACATAACCTATTTTTCCGATTTCCTGCTTCATCCCTTCCTTTCTTTGTTTGGTATTAATAGTACCGGAAAATGAAAAGGGCTGTCACTATGCTCTATAATGTCATCTTCTAGGAGCTTTTCTAGTTGCTTCTGACATTCTTCTTGGTGAGCCTCCGGCAGACGATATTGCTTCCCGTGTACGGGCCCTGTATTCGACAGTCATGGAAGCTTAAAAGTCCTAGTTGGAGTATATGTTAACTTGTCACCTGGCAACTAAGAAATTTCAGTACATTCACTGCAAATTTCAGACAGCACTTCTCTTTCTTCGCAATTTAAATCTTCCGACAGTACTAGTGTTTATTTCAGTAATTCGAGTTTTTGCTGAGGACGACTGACCGACTTTATCGTATCTCTCAATGGCTGCACTGAATACCTATCCAACCTCTCAAGCTTGGGATGAAAGTTCGTTATCTAAACCGGCTCAGTTCTAGCGTTGACAATACCCACAAACGCCTGTTCATTCTCCGGCCTGATTATGGTGTTACCACAGTACACACCTGGGATAGTCTCTTCCGCCACGCACACCAGCTTATCTTCGCTCTCGACACAGATTCTTACCAAATGCTCCGTTCTTGGTTCCAGCTGCACTATTGACTCCCTGCCATTTCTCGAGTTAAGGAGGGTTTGGTTATATTGCCGCGTTTAGGAATTGCTGCTTTTTCGCATATTCGCGGCTCCGCAAAAGCTGCAGTTTCGGAAATAACTGGTTCGATTTCCGTGCGAGGATAAACTGACCCATTACCTTTAACAACTACTTCCAGAAATTGCTTTTGCCCCCACATTCCTTCTGGAAACCTTACCAAAATCTCCTCTGTATAGAGAACAATTTCCTGCTTCGCCTCTGTGCAAAGAGCCGACGCCAAAGGAATTCCTCTTTCCGGGCTTCCACGTGATTCATCCTTGATAAACTGTTGACTGTTTGCCTCTTTTTCGATTGTAAACTAGTCACTGATATACCTAGCATTACGAAAATACTTGGTTATACTCTCAGAGGCAGCTCGGGCTTTATATATTACCTCTCTCAGGTTTTCAATTCGATTACTCATTCGCTGTCTTAGAACTTCCGCTGAAACTGTCCGAACTGCTTCCCTACTGGAGAGTCGTTTCCCTTCTACATTATAACCCTGCAAAGTTATATGTTCAACTTTTTCGGTTCCTGTTACGTTCCTGAACATTGGCTGTGCTTCCTTGTACACTTGTCTGTGCTATATTGACAATTTTCTATTAATTCAATCGATAACAGCTTTATCCTTGAGGAATGCCGTTCCTGATATTCCTTCAACCGGTATTGAATCTGTGTTGTGTATTACCTGGAAGTCGCATACTTGCTTACTCCTACCTACATGAAAATGCGCCTTGCAGGTCCGAATTAAACGTTGCTGAGCTCCAAACAGTCCTCCAATCGTGATACATTTATGTTTTTGTATCAGTGTATCCATCCTTATTCTATTTACTTTAACTAAATTGCAGGTGGATCCCGTATCCACCAATAATGTAAGCTTATCTTCTAGTCCAATGTCGGCTTCTATTGTGATGATGCAATTATTAACTAGCTCTAATTCCATGTCTATGTCTTTACCCGAGTATCTGGTTCCTAATTTGTTTAGTGGAAGGCCGCTGCGGGATCGTTCCCGAGCTGCCACTTCCCGTTTCCCCCTTGCTGAATATTATTTTCTGCTAAAAATTTTTTTAAAAAATTGCGGTGTAGTGGTCAGATGTTCTACAGAATTGGCAGTATATAACTTTTGCTTCCGATTGCGCCTCTACCGAACTGCTAGGTAGTGCCTCAGCAAACCTGACTTGTTGCCTTTTGCATCCAGTTGCGTCATGTCCATATATTCGGCATTTTGTGCAGTAAGGCATATGTTTCCTTTCTCTACATACCTTAGCAAAAGGTCCCCATTGTCCTCACTGAAAGCACTGAATAGGTCTTGGTTGTTTTGTTTGACTAGGGGAACACCTGTGCCTTCCAGATAATGCTGGCCTCAATTGCGATCTTGTCCCTTTAGGTTCGTCCTTGCTGAATCTACCATCACCCCAGATGCCTGCTGCCATTCCTCTGTTCTCTTCCTTCGTATTATTCCGCAGCCCTGGTTCCGTAATTTTAAGTCTCCTCCATCTCAAAGTAGTCTGCCTCCTCACGTGCTTCATCCAGAGATCGAAATTTGCGTCCCGTCAAATATAGCTGAGTAGTCTGCTGCATAACACCCGCCTTGAACGTTGCCACCGCGTCTGCCTCAAGTTCCGCTATAAATCCCCCGTTTTTGCCTGAATACTTAGCCGAAACTGCCGCCTCGATTTGACACAGTAGCTCATTAAGTCTATCAGCATAGTCTTTTATGTCGTCAACGGGCCTTTGTACGCATGTTATCATTTCAGAACGCATCTCACAGTACGATTTTTTTGGCATGTAGGCAGTTTCAATTGTCTGGTGGAACGCCTAAAAATCCTTCGGCTCCTCTGAACTTCCTAGATAATATGCGTCATCTAACAACCGATATCTTACACATTTCATAAAGATGGGCTGTTCCGCGGCCTTTAAATGATCGTAATGATCTTCGCAGCAACTCAAGAAACGGTGAACTTCCTTTGACAGTTTTGGCGTTCTTTCTCCGGAAAACGTTGGTATGTATCTGGACACCAAATCGATGACTTTATCATAAACATCGGCCATGGTTTTCCTTGCTAGTCTCTCTGAATTTCTTGTGTTATCTTTCGGCACTTGGTCGTCACTCGTCTTTGCTAAGGTCTGCTTTTTAGCTTTCAAAATTCCTTGTTGCCCTGAAGTACTTGTTCCTCCTTCTCGCTGCCGTTCGTGGAATATTAATTTCTTAGGTGACCACATCTTAAAAATCTCTCGAACTTGACCCTCCTCTTGTGGTAATCGCATGACTCCTCATTCTAGCTCTAGTTCAGTGGCGGTATTTTCTGCCTCATACAATTGCCTTTCTAAAGGCTTTATAGTTCCTTTTAATGCCCGGTTTTCCTGTTTGCACTCCTCCAACGATTGACCTGTTTCTTGCTCAATTCTACCAATAACTTAAAAGGTAGATGTTATCACCAAATCTAAGGTTTCTCGCTTTGTGCTTTTAAATGTAGCCTCATTTACTGCTTCAAAAACTTATTAACGTCCTTACGCCGCAATCGTTTCGTCAATTCATCCGTTAGATGTTCTTCTAACTACCGCCAATCCTGTCCGTATCGTTGTAATTTCAACTGGCACTCCTTCAATTCCTGCGTTGTGGTTTCCAATTCCTTTTACTGATCCTTAACTCGTAACAGTACTTCCCTCGTTAGAACGTTACTTCTTCCCAGCAGGCGCGTATATATCGGGGCGGGGCACAGGAGTCATGACCCCCCCCCCCCCAACCGCCAAGCGTGCCACCTAACTTTCGTGGTGATGTGAGTCGTAATAGTAGATTGGGTATAATAAACATTCGCTGGTAGCTCTTCGTCTTTTAAACGTGTACAAATTTTTTAAATTTTTCTTGCGTTTTTATACAGTCGTATATAGTCAGTCATCTCTCATACTTATCACAGGATTGTTAGTAACTCTGGAATGCATATTTATTTTAGTATTTGATTGTTTAGAAAATGTCACGTAATGCTTAGCCCAGTTATGAAGATGCTTTTATATTTTTGTTGCGTCCATTACTCATATATATGAAAAAGAACACAATTTCGAGCTTAAAAAGTGTTATCAGATTTTCCGACGGTGGATGGCAGCGGGAAATTCGCTGTCAAAACAGGTAGTCGAAAAGCGGCGATTGTGAAAGAAGAAGATACTGAGATTTCATTTGTTATTAGTTTTGAGCGTTTTGAAACAGATTTTTATCGAGAATATTTTATATTATTTTGAAAAAAATGCAATGGAACAAAGTGTGGAAAGGAAAAAATTAATATACAGAAATTAACTAAATTAAAATCAAACTAAATGCCAAAAATATTACAACTTTACCATTTATATTTAAGCGCCTCCAAATATCCATCCAAACCTTATCTTTTTTGTCAACTCGTCTATACTGGTTGTCTTGTAAATCATAAGTTATTTTATGATTTCGCACTTCCCCAATCATTTTTTCATCAAAATTCATTGTCTTGATATTGACGCGATGTCTTACAACCTTGACAAAAGTAAATGGCACAACAATTTCATTAGTCAGTAGTACTACAACGACGACGGCAAAATTATAAATTGATCAATACCGAGGGCAACTTCGTAGACTGCTGACCATCACCTATCGAAATTTGGGGATTCACATAAGACGCTGTGCTTTTAGAAGTTTGACAGCAGCATTTTTTCGTCGTTTGCCTTGACTTAACAAAATTTGTTTTACGGTTCTTCCATCTTCTAGTAGATCCCTAGTTCCATGCAGCCTACGTCTAGCCACCCGTTGATTTTTCATAGCTACATTGATTCAAGAGTTGTTTAAAAGTTTTACGTTCGTAGGGAAGCATTAAATTTTTCTTAGAAATACACTTGCAAATTGACCTTAAGAATACAACGGTCCAAACGAATTGGTGCATTGATTCTGATGATTCTCTCTTTCGGACAGGGGCACAAGCATTCAGTTTTCTCAGAAAGATCTGAAAATTTTTCTTTTGATTTATCATGCCCTATTGGTGGCGGAGAATGATTCCAAAGAGTTATGTTGGTTCAGCTGCTTTGGCTGAGCTGGGTCGCTAAAGATATTTATGAGCGTTGGCAAGCATACATTTTGTTCTTAGAAATTTACTTAAACATTTTCCTTCCGAACTTTTATACACTATTGGCTGTTGAAAACGATCAGTTGGATTGATGCCACTAAAATTGATTCTAAAATTTTTCTTCCCAATTTTTACGGCAAGACTATAAAAATAAAAACCATTCAGTTTCTTCTGCGGTAGTTGCCGTTACTTTGCTTGTACTTTCTTATTACTTAAACTATTGTTGTTTAATTTAACTTATTGTTTACTTTTGATTTGTAGGAGAAGGATAAACTTGCTACACTAGTTAGCAATGGAGGTAGAAATAGTTGCGAAAGTGGAAAGCAGAAGACTAATAAACCATTGATGACTTTCTTCAGAAGAAAGCAAGATCAGTTAAGCTCCCATAAAAAGATATACTCAGTGACATATCATGCACTTTTACTCCTATTCCTCTTAATGTGAATCAAGGTGCAAGCTCTTACACTTAGTCATTTACTTCACCCGCGACAGAATCGGTTGCGTCTCATCTATTTCTACAATCTTTGCACGAGAAAGAGTATCTGGATGTGAGTCCTTAATGTCTGTCCACTCTGATATCGACATTGATGTAGATAATTTTATCGACAGGCTTTCCAAATCAAACCGAAAATTGGATTTTGTGATATCTAACTTAAATGTGATAAAAGAAAATTAAAAGCAACTACTTCCGACTGTTCTCATATTTGAGGGGAGCATGAATTTTCGACGGTGTTTCACCAATGATCTTTCCTAATATTCAATATATCCTAACCCTCTTCCACGTTTAAATGACTCCCCTCACCCGCTTACGGTTATGTTCAACGCAATTTCGATCAACGCCTCTACGGAAATGTGCCGTTAAGAAACTTCCTATACCCAACTCACTATTTAAAATTATTAATTAGATGTATACCTCTGAACTTTCACACTTTCACCCTTTTTCGCACGCAAAGAAAATTAACCAAAAATTATTAATTTCATAGTAACAAAAATATTTTAGGCCACTTAACACAAAAACCACTCTCATTCACCCACAAAAAATACATATATTCCCCTTCTGGCCTTTTCTTTTAGTTTCTTAAATATTTTAATATATTCACGTTGCCAATTTTAATCTTAATTCCCCAAAAACCATACATAAAATATCGAAATCACAATAGTCCCACAAGTTAATTAATTTTCCCTCCTGTGAAACTAAACAACTTACTACCCCACCCCAAGCACACCACCGAAGATAACCTCATACTACTTTTCACTCACTCGACAGAAAATAATCATATCACAAACATACAGATTGATGCTGGGGCACTACGCGTAAATTTATCGCCCACAAACAGAGCCCCAATGAATAACGTATATTAATACTTAAAATTTTCCACTTGAAAACTTCCCAAAATTATATCACTTAATATACCATAATTTTCGGCTGAAAAATTAAACGTAACTCACTTAATCTAGCACTTCTTAGATTAATTCTCGAAAGTAAATAAAATTAAGAATGGAGCAGCTAAAAAAGCGTTAACTCCCACAAAATACCAAAAAAAACGAAGCAGTTAAAAAAGCATTACTCCCAGACTTAACAAAAATGGAGCAGCTAAAAAACATAACTCCCAAAATTTAACAAAATGGAGCAACTAAAAAGCATCTTCCACAAATTAAAAAAAAATGGAGCAGCTAATAAGTATTACTCCCACAAAAATGTTAAATGAGAAAAAAAAATTGTTTCACTAAAAAAAATACCACTTACCTACTCTTTGACCGGCTGCGCCAAATTGTCGTGTCCCAAAAGCAATCCACTAAAAACACTCGCGTAATTCAATTGTAAAACTTTATTTTTACTAAGTTAGTCCTACTACAATATAGTTAAATGGAGCTATCACTCTGTGACCGATACTTGTGATCACACTTTCGAATTACAACTCAACTAAACTGATACTGAACCGTTATCTTTAATTAAAACCAACTTCTACCTGCGCAACCCGATCTACCGAGCTCACCTCCATTCAACCAGGCTGAAGCGACTTTGACCCAGTTAGCAGCGCAATACCTTGCAATCATAATTACTGCCGACAGCGGGAGCTCCCAATACTGCATGTAAACAAACAGTGAGATCAGCTGAGCATTTCACTATGCGAAGTGAATAAATTAACCATTACTCAATGCCCAGTTACATACAGCACTGGATGCGACAGTTTTTAAGTAAGCAATTCGCAATCGCCAGACATTTCACTGTGCGAAGTGAAATGCTTAGTTATTGCAAATTGTTTAATTATCTGTACACCTGCTGCTAGCTCGAGTCGTGGTGTCACAATTTCACCAATTGAATATTGGGTCACGACATGGCTAAATAAATAAAGTTTCAGGAATTTCCATAGCTATAGCAGGGGGTTGAGATGGTTCAGTGGTTAAGTAAAAAGCTTGTCAAGCAAAAGATCATGGTTTCAAATCTATATGGATGGGCTTGAACTTAAGACTTGCGGAACACGGTAATCGATTTATATTGTTATGAACCTAATGTTATTATTATTATTATCACTTCAAATGAATGTCTAAATAGAAAAACTTCAGTTACTTTTAGTAGTTAAGGATACACACTTAGATATTAGTATCCAACTTTCAGTAGACACAGACTCTGTCATAGGCTTTCAAAATATCTAGTGATATGATATTGATCTCAATAAAAATATTCTTCACTTGCCAATGTCTGCAATCCCATGAGCCATTAATATCGACCCTTATATGTACCTAATTTGGCCACTGCAATATTTTTTTACTGGGCACCTGTTTTTGATTCGTAAGTTTCGGTCCCACATGGGAGCATCTAATTACGGATTTTTGATGCCATCTATTCCGATGAGTAGTATTCCATTACGCATCCATTTTCGGTCCGTTCTTGCGTGATATAACACGCGGCACTTGCGTTTTACTCACCTATGTTTGTTGTCCAAGGTGTACCTACCTATCCAACATCGATTAGTTATTGCTTTTCATTCTTTAAAGCAACAATTTTTGATTTTACAACGCCTACTATTTTGTCGCAACCTATTTTCGACTTGCCGATGTTTGGAATACTATGGATCAGCTTTTTTATCTAGTCGACAATTACTACCTTTTTGTTAGTAAATTATTTGTTTATAACTTGCGAACTATTCACTTTGAATAACTTATCGATTCATCCATGTTTTCTGTCTAATAAAGCATCCATTTGAGTTCAAAAATGTCTTTTGCTATTTCGGTACACTTTTCTGCTCGTCGGTGGCAATGTTTTCTGTTTTCGACTTGCCGATGTCTGCTATCTGTAGGACACCCATTTTTATCATCAATTTCATTTAAATTTTAAAAAGTGTACTTGTTAGTTGAATTTGATTATAAAGTTTTGCTACTTTCTACTTCTTTGTGAATTGTTCTCGACGCTCTTTTCTACTTTAGTCCTTGCGACAATCAGGTAATCTACCAGGAACTACGGCAAGAATTTGTAGAAATAGGCCAAACTATTGCCGAAATTATAGCCCCGAATGTAAGTAAGCATGTTATTTCGTGAATAAACAAAAATCAATATTTCGTTTTATTGAACCTATTCCTACCCCACCCAACACGTCACCAATCTTACAAAAGACACAAACATTTACAAGTTTTGTGAAAAATATTAAAAGTTTTTAGATAAAATTTTGATACTAAAACTTCGCATCACAAATACTTTTGATTGCAAAAGTTTTACGATTTTCATAACTGCATCTGGTTGTGTGTGCCTTAAAAGTTTTCCACTTTGGAAGCAAAACACTTCTTTGATGACTCCTTATGATGATCAAATTTCTGCAGTTAGTTTTGTATAGATAAAAGTTGAAGATTATCAGTGAGTCTTTTTTTCACTTGTCATCATAGACTTAAATGTCCAAACACACAACTGGAACACAATCTTGAGATAAAAAACAAATCTCATTTAATATTCAGCCGCGCAAGTTGAAACTATGTTAAGTAAAATTACCAAAATTCATCACAACTGTTAATTTTATCGTCCTTTATTTGAAGAATCTACCAATCTGCCAACTTATCCCAAATTTAAAATAATCGGATTATGAGCGCATGACTTCCTTCCTTTATACTCAATTATTGCGTTGTTAGAAAGATAAAGTAAAACTTTTCTTCCTCTAACCATCTTTTACTCTCTACTTAGAGCTGCTCTCTGTTGGGGTAACTTTCAACTTTTACGAAAGCTTCTTAGCAATTTCAGTGTAAAATTTAGTTGTTGGGGCGCGTCTGTATTTTAGGTACTTAATTCCATTACTAAATTAATTTGTTATTTTTGACAGAGTTGAGCGGTCTAAAGTCAATTTTCTTCTCAGATAATTATTAGGCGTAGGGTAGGAGACTACCTACTCCGTGGACCAAATACGACAGAGCTTAAAACTTTTGCCAGAAGGTGGTTCTACTTATCGCAAGCAATTAATTTTTATTACTCGGAAATAGGAATTTCATATTCGATGAAGAAAGTTGAATAGTTTTCAAGGATTAAACGCACCACAATATTTAAAGCTTTCAACAACAAAAGGAAATTATGGAAGGGATTATGGAACTATGTTTATGGAATTTGCGAAAATGGTGATGTTGTCTGAATTATTTTTATTAGTTACTTTAATTTAACTTTTGATTGAAGTCGCTGGAGATATTGTATTCGCTAGGCTGATAGCGTTATGGCAAAGAAAAACTAAAGCTCTTTATTGAATTTTATCGCGTTATTCCGGGTTTAAACGGTAAGAGGTGTTTGCAGCAATTTTAATGCAAATTTCTACATTAAATAACGAAAACTAGAAATTACATGTACGCCATCTGCAGGACACTTTATTATTTATTAGTAATCATTTATTAGGTATTACAGATCCAAGGAAAATGAACATTTTTCTACAATATTTCAGAATTTAACTTTCAAAATCGCTATATCAGGGCTCATGAAGAGCACTATAAAGTTAAAGCATAGTCCCGCAACACCTTTCGGGGTTTGTATGGGCCTCCGTATAAGTAGTCGCATCCACTGATCAGTTGTGTATTTAAATAAGTTAGAACGTTAGTAATGAAATTCTGGAAATGAAATGCGAAGTTAAGGAAGAAGTTTTTACAAACTTGGAATGCAATTTGCTATTGTCCTTTACAAGACAATGGTTACATCTTGGAACATAATTGGAAGGTATGTCGTTAATCGTTATTACACAAAAGAGATTCACTGATATAGAGAATATAGAAATTAGTATTAGCAAAAAAATCCATACTTCGTCATAATGGCGATATGAATTAGGTTTTAGGGCGGGGTATGGTTTTAAAAGCGACAAAAGAGCATATTTTCGTGTTTTTGCTGTGACATGAGCAATATTGGTTTATTCAATTTATCTACATATTGTGGTACAACTTCTAAGGTAAGTCAGGAAAAATTTTCCATAAAAAATATTGATAAATACGCCAGTGACGGCGAATCTCCGGAGATGCCTTGAAAAAAAGTTTGTTTTTTACAACTAGCTACCGGATCATATCAAACAAAAAACTTGATATGCGTTTTAAAGGTGATATGTTTCACCAGGTAATCAAGGAGAGTTTCTATTTTTTTTTCACCACTTGTGAAAAAACGCGATTTTAGGTAAAAAAAAATGTCGGTTAATTTGTTATTAACAAATAGAAAGAAATGGTAAAAAAAAATCTTCCTAATTGCCTGTTGATTTATGCGTAGAAGTAGTGTTTAAATTTTCAAAAGGAACGGTTTAGTAGATTTTGAGTTATAATGTTCACGAACTTCAAAAATTACGTTTTCGGGAAAATCGATTTAAAGTTTTTTATACAGGAACATTCAAAATTAATTTTAGCTCTGTACACAACCGTTCAGCAGAAAGTGTGCCTGTAAACTGAGTTAGATTCGAAGTAACCAAAAATATACAATATGTACAAGGTCAGTTTACATACTTTCAAAGACCAATAGAAGGAGAAAGGAATTTGGGGAAACAAAGGGACTTGAAGCTGCTTCTTAATAGGGGTATCGCGCAACTACGGGCAGGTATAAAAATCGAGTATCAAGGCTGGTCGTTTGAAACGCTGTAGCTCCTTTAGTTTTGCTCCGATTGACTTGAAATTTGTACACAATACTCTCGGCGTATTGTACATCCAGAAAAAAGCTTAAAAAAACAAAAAAAAATTCAAAACTTTACCTCGCCCTTAATACAGTTCATTGATATTCTCTCGAACACAATTAGTAATTCTTAGCAATAATTATGCGAATACTGAATCTGTTGTGACTCGGGTGCCCAATGCCCGTAATCACAACCAAGGTCAATACATATATATTTAGGTTCGAAAAGTCGCCACTTCGAACCCACACTTAAGGATTATAAGTGGTAGTACAAAAAAAAGAACGAAATCTTGACAATCGAGAGGGCAGTCTCAAAACAGCAGCTAGAAGAGTCGTAGGGATTCATTAGAATAAGTGAAATATTATTGGAATTGTAATAAAGCTTAAAACAAATGAAATTATTTTGAAAAATGTTGGTGTAAGGAGATTTTAATATATATGTATATAGGGTGTCCCAGAAATCAACGTCAAGCCGGAATCGGGCAATAGACCAAGTCGTAACAGTTATCAGAAAAATATGAAAAAAAAATCTTGGTCATGTGCTTTTCAAATTATAAGTACTCAAAAATAAATCTTAAAAACTGACACCCTGTGATGATCTTTCAAGTCCTGTGACTGCAAATATGAACTTTTCGTCAATTTTTTTTTGTAATGTAACCATGAATAACCCTTCTGTTAATTACAGTTAAAAGTTAAAACATAACTGCCTCAGTTTCAAATAAAAAGTTAGATTTTTGCCCAACATCACATTCCAAATAATTGCATTACCCAACTTTAACCGACTGTACTGTAAAAAAAATGTTCAACACTATTTTGGCAAGTAACATTAAAAGGTCGCGCATTTAATAAGGATTCCAAAATAGTGTGACACTTACTTATTGCTACTCCTTAATTGAGGAAAACAATTTTTTAACGAAGTCGGATTTTATACAATTTCGATTGAGACGAAGAGTGACGCTATTTTGACTGGTGTGAGCGAGACAGATGGTGACCCTCTATTCAGTGTGAGCAAGATAGATAGTGACGCCACATTGACCAAAGGGTACCACTGGTAAAAAAAGTAATTTTTTGTTGGATTTCTTTAGTTATGATTTTTATTAAATCAGATTTACAAGGTTTTATTGCAAATGTTCGAACTGTTTGCCTTCAGCTGCAATAAAAGCTCTACATCTCTTTCAAAATGTGCGCGTAATAAGACGGGCGTATCTTCTCGAGTTGATGTATTCAGCGGCTTCTGCAATTCTTTGGCGCAGCTCGTCTAAATCTGGAATAGATTTAGAGTACACTTTTTTCTTTATCGTACCCCAGTAAAAGAAATCTATGGGGTTTAAGTCGGGTGAACGGGCAGGCCACAAAATTGTACCGCACCGCCCAAACCACCTGTCGGGTATTCTCGATTGAGAGATTCTCGTACTGTGAGAGCATAATGCGCTGGGCAACCATCTTGTTGATACCACATGCTGCCGTAAATGTTCAGTGGCACAACTGAATTTTATTTGAAATGCACCTAAAACTAACAAATTACTTTTTTAAACAGTGGTACCCTCTGGTCAAGGTGGCGTCACTATCTATCTCGCTCACACTGAATAAAGAGCCTCACCATCTGTCTCGCTCACACCAGTAAAAATAACGTCACTCTTCGTCTCAATCAAAATTGTATGAAATCCGACTTCGTTAAAATTTGCTTTTCCTCAATTAGGAAGTAGCAATTAGTAAGTGTCATACCATTTTGGAATCCTTATTAAACGCGCCATCTTTTAAGGTTAAGGTTATGTTTTAACTTGTAACTGTAGTTTACAGAAGGGTTATTCATGGTTAGATTACGAAGAAAAACTGACGAAAAGTTAATATTTGCCGTCACAGAACTTGAAAGATCATCACAGGGTGTCATTTTTTTCGATTTATTTTTGAATCCTTATAATTTGAGAAGTGCATAACCAAGATTTTTTTTCATATTTTTCTGATAACTGTTATGACTTGATCTATTGCCCGATTCCGGCTTGACGTTGATATCTGGGACACCCTGTATATATCGTCCTATGCAATATAATTTATGTATCACTATATATGACCCTGAAAACAAAAAACAATATCATACATTTGAATTTAAATCTAAACATCACTCAAACTCACTCTTTTATATTATAATAAAATGAAATTAAGCATAAATTGCATTTTATTATCAGACACACATTCCATTATCACGATAACCGTACGTACCAATATATGGTGTCTTCCCCTTTTTTTTCTTTTCTGTATGTGCATACGAACAACATTTAATTTTGCAAATGTAATTGCATGTATATAAAAAAATTAATATTTCAAGACGGGCGCACAACTGCGTATCCAATTTCAATTTCTTCTTGGTGCATACAATACTAAATTCTTTAAGTGTTCATTAATAGAGAATAACACAATTTTTATGAAATTGTTTAAAGTGTTTATTCAATTAGAATATCTAAATTCTTCTAAAACCGTTGAAAGGTTAGAATAATTGAAGGAAAATTTTTTAAAGGCTCTAGCTAAAAACGCTAGAAAAATAATAAAAAGAAAGCAAAATCCTTCGACCTTCACTGTGTTTTTACAATTTTCCTAAATTGCAGGATTTAATTTCCGAAGCTTTAATTTCTTCTAGGGCGTACCAGGAAGCACGATAGAACGCCTCTAAAGCAAACCTTTCCATTTTCGTTCTGGCAATTCGGTTTGTGTGGCAATCACTGCTGCGAATTGGCTCTAGCAATTGTAAATCGCTGATATATGTATACTAGGGATGAAGTCAACTCAACTGTTCTTATCTTACATGATTTTTCAAAAATTTAAGAAAGTGTTAAACATTGAATTCTATTGAAAAAATTGGAATTCCATTTTGGATTCTCACATTCTGAGGTAAACATATCAAAAACTTTTTGATATGTGCATATCTTCACAGATAAAAATTAACAATTTCATCTCCAGCTAATTTTAAGTTCCCGAGTGAGTATCACTGCGATTAATTATCGGTCTACTCCTATTTATTATGTTCATTAATGACTTTTGTCCAAAATATTTCAGAAAGCATAGCTTAATATACATATATGAAAGAAATGAATAAAACAAAACTAATTCTCTGGGTAGCAACACAGCATCCGAACCCCTCATCACTTTTTCTAAGTATGACTCCAGCCAGTTCTTTCCAGACAATATTTTTCATTCCGTCTTTCCCTTCCTATAGTGTTACCAGGTTAAGATTTTCATTCTCAAATACCTAACGCACTGCCAGGATCACGCAAATATCATGATCATTATTTTTCCATTTCAACAGATGGCACGAGTTTAGATATTTCCAATTTCAATGTCTCTATATACGGCCATTCTGAAATATTAATCGCTCTCGATGAAATTTATAGTAAATACAAATATCATTAGATCAAAATACAAAAACTAACTTTAATGAATTCAGAATAATACATTTGATAAGTTGGAACATATTGGAGATTTCACAAATCACACAATTCACAGTCGTTTTTCTCGAACAAGAACAGGTTATTAACAACGCCCAGGAGATCTACGAAAGAACCAGCGTGTTACAACAGCAGCCATACACTGAAGAAATTTATAAAAACTACAGACAATCTCAAGCATGCTCCGAAATGCCTTCCTTATTATACCCTAGATAAAATCTATAGGGTATACTAGGTTTGTCATTCCGTTTGTAACACCTCGATATAATGATGGTAGAGAAAAATAGATTGAACACCCACGCATCATATTAAAAGTTATTTTGATTTTTGCATGTCCGTCCGTCTGTCCGTCCGTCTGTCCGGATGTGCGCACGATGACTCGAGAACGCGTATACTTAGAGAGCTGAAATTTTGTACATAGATTTAAAAAAAAAAGTAAAATTAAGTTCGAAGCATTTATAAGCATTTTGCTGTTGACGTTACTAAGCATGTTTTAAAAAACGTTTATATAATATTTAATCTTTTCTTTTAATGTTTTAGTTCTATGTTGCATTGCATGTAATTTCATCCGCTGTTTGGTTTATGTCTAGTTTAACATACTAATACTAACACCGACTAAGTGATGAAACGCATATATTGTTGACCGTTTATTTATTCAACGTTTAACTACAGCGAGCTTGTGTTAGTCTGGTTCTGATAGTAAAAAAAAAATATTTGATATGTTTATACAGCGATAAAAAGAGGGATCCAAGGACGGTTTCTTGTGGAACACCTCATGTTTGATGTTGTAAAATATTTTTTTAGTTTAAATATAACGGAATTTTCGTGCAAATTATACATTGGTACATCTGACGGATTTTTGTTATTTTTGTAGGAAAACACCGATTGTCTTTGTTTTGAAGATAGATTTTTTATTTAATTTGCTCGCCGTTTCGGGTCCAGGAGCGGCCCTTCTTCAGGAGCTCTACAAAAATAAAATTGCACATAAGTCAGTTTTCGTGAGAAATTTTTGACACACCTTTTTTGTCTGCGCGTCTAAATGATTTCCTCAAAGTAGTAATAATAAATAACAATTACACAGAATAGAAAAACTAATTACATTAAAATAAAAATAAAATAAAATACATTGTTAATAAATTAAAATAGACTTCAAACAAAAAACAATTTACATGCTATGAGGACAATATGAAAGTGAGCGGTTGTCGAGAAGAAAACGTTTATATAGGTGACTAATACTATGGTTTTAATTTGCTCAGTATGTATTTATATTCTTTATTTATTAGTTCTGTGTCCTGTCCTGAGTTTATAACTTTGTTTTTATATATGTTTATATGTGGCATGCTTCCTTTAGTTCTCCTTTTTTTCCCTATTATTCTCCATATCGATTATTTCTGCATTATCGAAAGAAAATACATACCCTGTTTCCATTGATTGGGATGCTAGTGCTAATCGCGGTGCTTGTTTATTGATATACGCTTTATGTTGTGATAGTCTGGCTTTAAGATTATTTGATGTTTGTCCGATGTACGTTGCAGTTCTCACATTCGACCTTGGTTTTCGTGCAATTGTTGTAGTTATTGGTTTGAAGGCTATTTTTATGTGGTTTTTCGCGGTTTTAATTACTTTCGCGATTTTTAAGGATAATGGGTATATAAACGGGATTGATGTATAAATAGGATTGGTATTATCTAATATTATTGCGTTGTTCGGTGTGAGTATCGAATTGTTGAAATTGTTGAAATTGTTGTTTCTTATAGCTCTTTTTATTATTGTGTGGATTATATGTGATGGATAGTTGTTTTTTATTAGGATGTCTGTAACGATTCCGGTGTGTTTTTATATGAGTTTTTTGTGGCTTACTTTAGAGATTTTGCTGGCGAAGGATTGTGCTGTGTTGATCTTAGTGTTATGCGGGTGGTTTGAATAATAGTTTAAAATCCTATTAGAGGTACAAGGTTTGCAGTACCAGTCTGCTATAATGTGCTGATTCCTTGTTCTATGTAATCGCATGTCAAGAAAGGGGATGCCATTGTTAATTTCTTCTTCTATTGTGATTTAAATATACGTTGTATGTTATTGAAGCTATTAACAAAATTAAATTCTGAGTCCTTGCATATAGCGCAAATAATGTCGTCCACATATTTTCTTAAAAAAGTTGGTTCTATTTCCGTTTGTTTTAAGTCTTCATCAATTATAAGATCTAATCGCTGGAGCGTACTTCTGTTTATAGAATTTGTTATTATGTGAGAAGTAGTTACATTCCATAATGCAGAAAATGACTATTTCTTTGAACAGATCTTGGTCTATTGGTGTCAGTTTCTATAGTAGACCATTTCGTGTCAATAATTTTGAGCGCCAGTTCTATGTTAACATTTGTGTATAATGAGTCTACATCTAGTGATATCACAATGTCGTTCGGCTTCAGTAGTATGTTGTCCAGGAATTCTTTTAGGTCATTTGTATTTTTTATATTGTCGTTTTCTGTAAAATATTTGAGATGTACTTAAAGAAATCATAACTTGGACTATTTATCTCATAGGTATGTGTGGCTTATGAATTTTTGGGAAACCGTAAAGACGAAGTCATGTGCTTGTATCGGTAGAGAGCTGTTTTCGTTTTACCTTGTTGATATAGTGTCTGTTTTCCATGTTGCGAACGAGTATATTGTTTTTTCTTTACAGTGTAATGGTTGGGTCTTTTTCAATGGAAATATAAGTTCTATCATCATTCTACAGCTGTTTAATTTTGGTTATGTAGTCTTCTTTCGTCATTACTACCGTCATATTGCCTTTGTCAGATCTGGTTCTTTGATGTGTCTCTTGATCTTATTCGATATTAGCTTTCGTGTTTCACCTCTGTCTTCAATGTTCAGAATTTCATGAATTGCATTTTCTGTGGCTTCAATTAGGTCAAGGACATTTTCTTGTTAAATTTTGGACCGAGGCTCAGTATTATGGTTGCTTCTGTTGGTAAGTTAGTGCCAGATAAATTTTTAACACAGTTTTCGTCGAAAATGAATTCCGGTTCTTGCATTTGGATATTTTGCAGTGAAGTTATTTTATGTTTTAGTGATTTGTTGGACGTGCTGTTTATGTTTTTGAAGCGTTTATTTTGTGTGAATAAATTCTTGCAATTCGTTCTAAGGAATGATCGAGGATAAGTTTCTAGTTAATTGAGTAATATGATTGGTCGTGTTGTTGATCATGCAATGACATTCCTTTATTTCGAGGTTTAGAAGTAGAAGTTGAATGATACCGCTGTATCCGAACTGTCAAGTTGTGAAAAATTTAGGCTCCGCGTAATTTTTTAACAAATTAATATTTTTCTCTAAGTTTTGGTGTCGCGAATGAAGTAAACTCGTTCATAACCTCACGAGGTCATTATTTTAGTGAACATACATTGGAGTTTTGATGCTCGGGTTAAATCTGGGCATTTTTGGAAAAACTTAATTTTTGCATTAGCTGACGCAGCTTCAGCTTCCCGTCGCCATCTTGTGAAATGTGATATTCTATCGATAATATCTAATTAAATTAGTTAATTGTGGACAACATTCTGTTCGTTTGCAGAGGCATCTTAGGAGTCTCACCAGTGCATTAGGAGTCTCATTAGTGCTTTCACTGTTTTTCACGGATTGGTCCCCTTGAAGGATATATAAATTAGCCAACGGTTAGGCCTCCTTGGATCATTTAGAGGGGGCTCAACAAGCAACTAGGCGACACGACAAGCAACTTGTATTGAGTTTATGATACTCATGAGATCATTATTTTAGTGAACATACATTGGAGTTTTGATGCTCGGATTAAATCTGGGCATTTTTGGAAAAACTTAATTTTTGCATTAGCTGACGCAGCTTCAGCGTCCCGTCGTCATCTTTTGATTTGAGGTATTCTATCGAAAATATCTATCTATACTAACTAATTGTGTACAACTTTCTGTTTCGCTTACAGTAGCGTCTTAGGAGTCTCATCAGTGCATTCACTGTTTTTCACTGATTGGTCCCCTTGAAGTATATATAAATTAGCCAACGGCTAGGCCACCATGGTACATTTAGAGCGGGCTTAACAAGCAACTTGGCGACAAGCAACTTGGCGACAAGCAACTTATATTGAGCTTACGATACTCCAGTTTTGGACGGCACGCAAAGTAGCTGGACACTGACGGTCAGCTTTAAGTAAGTTATTTTCATTGTGCAGACAGGGGATCGAAGACTTACCTTCACCATCTGGCAAGCAGTGGGTCATGGCACTGGACTTGGAGCGCAACTATTAAAGCTGATATATCTTATCACAACAGCTGAGCATTTTAAATCTAAGTATCTTCAGTATCGTATTTACAAAGTACAACGTAACTATCTAGCATTTTAAACTAAATAATTTACATTTTAAAACTAAGTAATTTTCATATTATAAAATTTAATATTAAGAAACCTAAAGCCAAGTAATTAATGTGCAGGTCTTAATCAGTTGGATTTTCGCAATTATTCAGTGAACACTTTCATATCAACAATACCATATTGGCAATTTCACTAGTATTTAACAAATCAGATTTCTGCATTAATCTTGTGAACTACACCTTATCAACGATATCAATTTGGCATACCACTATTATAGTCTGAGGTCATTGAATTTCAGAATTAACAACAGGTGATCACAAGCATCTATTCCAGTACTCTGCTCATAACAATTACCATCACATTGATCCGTGTTGATTTATATATAGATGCCATCTTTTTTATATTGTGGATTTTGTTCCTTCCACAGGCAATATGATGGCGATTGGGATTTAATCTCCCCGCTAGCAATAGTTTCTCAATAGAAACTGTTCGAGCAATACTCAGTTCGAACAATACTAACCTAATACAGCCAGTTCTGCTATCAGTTATATAAACAGCTCAGCCTTCGAACTATTGAAAATCGCCACAATCCTGCTAGATGTTACCTACCATTGCAGATTATCATAAGGGACCTGTTGACTCGTATTTAATAACGGGCTATATTTTTTCCACATATAATTACCCAATGCCAGTTTGCGGTTTATACCTAGTAATTTTGATAAAATTTTTAATAATACCAATATAGATTCTCACCTTCCTAACAATAATACGATTATAGATTTCCACCTTTTCTATATTCTAACCAACCTTAGATTCCAGATCTATACTTACCATTATAGTTTTCCATATTCAATGATTATATTATAGATTATTTTATAGATTTATAGATTTTTAGAAGATCAAACTGTCACTGGTCAATCTGTAAATAGGACCAGCATACTAAGCATCCACTTCACATTATCATAATTGTGAAAGTACGTCACCTTATATAGTCATAGGATTACATCGTTCCTTGTCAATTATAACAGCGATACTGATATTATCAATTCGTAACAGTGATATTCACACTGGACGTTCAGGGCATATTACTCCAAGGGTGAAAGTACCTACACAATCTCAGACTGAACGTCGCTGATTGGGGTATAACATACATTCAAGGCTATCCAGTGGGGTGACAACCATACCCTACCCTCTGAGATGTCTAATAGGAGGTCGGCAGCCATAGCTCCATCAGTTGCAACCAGAGCATCAAATAGACGCCTCACCACTCACGCTGGTCCGGCGAGCATTCCCATTTCAGATATTAACCGGGTCAAGACCTTAGCTAGGAAATCTGCTAAACCAAAGCCAGGCACTTCTGGAAGCTTAAGGGGGGCCACTCCATCAGCGGCTCCAGCTCCGGTACATTCAACACAAAATCACTGTCTGCCAAACATTCTGACTTGATGTCTGCGGATAATAACAAAGCGGTGTCCTTAGCTTCTTCAATTATTACCAGAGTTTCTACCCGACGCCGCTCCTCATCTAAAATATTGGTGAACCCTCTCATTTGCAGCTCTAACCAGGGCAAACTCTCAATTATTCCATCAGCCAATTATACCCGGAATCCAACCAAGGGAATTATAACTACTAATAGGTCAAAATCTTCTCTGAACGCCTTCTCAGTCAAGGCTAAACCACCCCCAGTCAATGTGATAGGCTCTACGTCATTCGCAAACAAGGAAACTGGTCCGTGCGCATGTTGTCTGTCAACGGGTGACCCACCCAAGAGATATGTTCACGAAGGTTTGGTAAAGTGGACTGAATGTTCTGTTTGCAAGCTGTAGTGCCACACAGCTTGCATTAACATATCAATCTCAGGCAATTTTACTAGCTACAAACAGAAGCATATTAAATGGATTTGTAAATCCTGCATGGGGATTTTGAAAAAGGACTTTTCGCAAAGCAAGTACTCAACAACCCCCCATAAGTCCAAAACTTCACCCATAACCAGGAATACTGCCGCTTCTATTGCTCAGTTTGCTACACAGGCTGGATCCTCTCATCCGCCAATTAACTCGCACTGCTCCATGTCAGTCGACTCAGGTAATGCTGCAAGCAGTATCAACATAGGTACTAGACAAACTCATATCACAACTGAGAACTACAACATCACGAGTAGGGCTTCATCGTCCAATGCGTCATCAGCTGCTCTGAGCGCCTCCTCAATAGGAGTATATACACCTACTGTCAAGGTTAACGATCAAGCGACTCACCAAAGTGCAATACTTGGAGAACTACATAACAAAATCGCACTTCTTACCGATAAGGTTGACCAGCTTAATAGTGCAGCTAGCGATTCGGCAAAAACTCTTGCTGACATTAACACCCAGGCTCGTAACTCGGATAAAAGGCGATCACTCATAGTTAGCTACCTACCTAGTACTATCTTATCTGACAAGTTCAGAGATAGGTTATTACCCGATTTATGTGTGAGTGTGGGTCTGGGATCCGCTTTTAGCAACTGTATAGAAACGGCTGTGCCTTTGAAATCCAGGGTGACTGCATTATCGAACACAGTAAGCATTCCCAAATCACTGATACAATTTTTCAAAGAGGAAGACAGCAAGATATTTTTCCAGCACTATATTAAACAGTTGGGCAGCTTTCCATTAACACTTGATCAGATCTCCCCTGGCAGCCTCTGCACCAGAGACTACATTAACGAAGATCTTGATGCGGCGGAGCTTAAGCTACTACACAAAGCTTTAGCCCTCAAAAGAGATAATCTGATAGAGAGCGTTGCTACTAGAAATCGGAAGACCTTTAGCACATATAAATCTCCACATCGTGCCTCTGACATCATTGCATCTCGATTCTCTACCTCGCTAGCCAATCTGATCTTGACCAATACCTCCCCACAAGATCGCATTTTAAATCATGAACAGTCAACACTCTATTCTATCAACCCAGGCCGAACTAACAGCCGCACTCCGACCCTCCTCCTTCAATAACCTTTCATTCAACACGAGGTCCACTTCAAAAAAAACTTCCTGCCATCAGGCACCTAGCGGACACATGCAACATTGGCGATTTTATGCTTTGTGAGACCTGGAATAAGAGCCATCATACATCCAAGATGCTTCAGATCGCGGGATATAGGCTACATAGACTGGACAGCACCTCCAAGATAGGAGGTGGCGTAGCAATCTATGCTGCTTGTACCCTGAAATCTCATCCTGTGTATCGTCTACTGGACAATAGCTGGGAGATCTTAGCGGTCCAGGTTTCAGGCTTCGAGTCTGGCGTCGATCCTATCACACTCACTGCGGTATACAGATGCGCTGCTACCTTCGCGGATAGTGATCTGGCTACTTCATCTGATTTCTTGGACGTACTGCTGAGCGGATCATCACGTGTGATTATTGGCGGAGACTTCAACATCGATATCAATGTGGATTCCTCGATCTCTAGTGCGTTGGTGGACCTTTTGAGCGAAAAAGGGCTATTGATTCTCAATAACGTGCACACCAGACATGGCCCGAGCTCAGCTACCACCCACCATTGGCCTTCTCATCTCCCTCCCCAGTTTTCCACCCGTCTCACCCTGACAGTGTCCTGGTGTTTCGGACCATGAACTATTGTTTGCGTCCTTCGACCTCCCACTTTCTTCCCCTTCCCAAATGAAATCCTTCCGTAATTACAATGCAATCCAATATGACGCGCTGCATGCCGATCTTACCAGTGCGGACTGGTCTCCGATATACAATAATCCAGATCCTGATGTCGCATCCTTACTTTTCTCGGAAACTTTTTGTGCTGTGTTCGATAGGCAGGTCCCAGTCAAAACGGTGAGGAACCGATCAACCAATGAACATACTTATAACTCTCCCGAGATTCTCCTTGCCTGTCAACTTCGCGACCTACCGCACAGGCAATGGAAGAGAGATAACACTGATCATATTTATCGAGTCTTGCATAGTCACAGAAGATCAGCTGACTATTCGATCAGGGCTGAACTCCTTAAAATAACGATGTCAGGGCTCAGAGATGGGAACTCCATCAATTGGAGGAAAATAACCATTATGGGCCTTGGCTCGAAAGCAAAAACTCAATCTAACATTGATCCTAACAACTGTGCGGACTTCTTGTGTTCCAACCCAAATAACCTCCCTCCCTCCACACCAACTCTCTCGCAATCTCAATTAGTCGCCCCACCTTTGCACAGTCTGTTCACTCCTATGAACCTCACCCCCCAACTCCCTTATCTCAACCACTCATCAACACCTCCCCCCGCTGATCCACAGCCCTTCTGGGTATGACTCAACACCCAACAATAGACCTTACCTCGAGGCTGATCAGCCGTTCCTAATTTTCAGCAACGTATCCGACATGGAGGTATTCAGCGCCTTCTTGCGTATTAAATCCAATGCAGTTGGTAGGAATGATGTCTCCATTATGTTTTATAAATTAATTTTACCAACGATCCTTTTTTCCATTCTGGAAACGGGGGCTGATCTTGCCCATTCATAAAAATGCGTCTCCTGGGAGTGTATCTGATTGAAGGCCTATCGCCATCCTGCCAGCAATATCAAAATTAATGGAGTTCATCCTTGTTGATCAGATAGCGGCACATGTTTCCGACAACAATATGCTCTCGAACATGCAATCGGGCTTAAGGCGCTTCCACTGAACTAGTACTGCCCTTCTTCAATTGACGGCAGATATTCGTGACATGTGCGACAGGGTTCTTCCAGTCATTCATGTTCTGCTGGATTTCAGTAAGGCATTTTTACTCGGTCCCTCATGAAATGATGATCGTCAAACTAGGATCCCACTTCGGCCTTTCATCCTCTGCATGTGGAATGATTGCCAGTTACTTGTCGGGCAGATCGTTTATGGTTAAGTCAAGGGGAGCCTATTGTTCGGAGAGACCTCTGCGTTCGGGCATCCCTCAGGGCGCGGTCTTGGCCCCACTTCTCTTCTCGCTATTTATAAACGACGTTGAGGAAGTTGTTGTTAAGGTCAGTTATCATATTTATGCAGACGATATCCAGATATACATTGGAGCTCAATCAAACTCAATCATCAATGAGACGTTGGGAATGGTCGGAGCATGGGCTGCTCCTAATTGGCTTGCGCTGAATCCATCCAAAACACAAGCTATAGGCTATGACATAAGGCCTGAGCGGGCATCTGGTCTGGCTGACTTAGTTTCCGATTTAACCCTCCTGGGGTTCAATATCCCTCTATCTAATAAACCTGTGAAATCTGGGTCTCCTCATGGACTCCAATCTTAATTGGAAAGCTCGTATAAACTTGATGTGTGCTCGGATTTATTATGGGCTCCGCTCACTATTTGCTGCTTCTCCTCACTTTGATCAGACCACGAGGTTGAGACTCTTCAATGCTCTCATATTACCAAACTTTCACTATGCAGATGCGGTTCTTTATCCATTCTCCCAGTCGGGGCTGTCTAAGTTAATACGCGCCTTCAAAGCTTGCGCTAGGTACGTTTTCAAAATCGGGCGTAGAGCACACGTCGGTTCACTCTTAGAGGTTTTACTACCAGGATCCTTGCGCTGCGCGTATGAAATGAAGGCTTTGGCATTCATACACAAGGCCAGAAATGGTCAAATTCCCGGGTATCTACGAAGTCGTCTAAATTGGAGTGGAAGGAACAACCGACGACTGATCCACCGGCGGATCAACACTCAATTCGGAAGCAGAAACATCTTTGCGCAGGGAGTCACAACGTGGAATGGCTTACCTGGCGAGGTCAGGGAGACTGTTCTTGTTAAAGAAGTCGAAGTAATATTCTTGTATTTTCATATTTTAAATTCTTATTGTACCTGAGCTACTTGTGTACCTGTAAGGGCTGCTGCGGCTAAGCAGTCCAGTATGCATGGATATTTGTGTTCACATCAGTTACCTCCTCGCCATTATGGCAAGTATTAATATTCAATATTTATAACAATTATAATATTTCTAAAAAAAAAAAAAAAAAAAAATAAGGAATTACTCTTATCTTATCTTATTTTGTAAGGGCTCAACAGTCCATTCTTGCTTTCTATTTTATGTTCAATAGGTTAGCGTCTCATTTCGCCGTCATGGCAATCTAACAATCTTGAACCTATATTATTTCTATTACTCATGTCTATCCTTATATTTATTACTATCTATTTAATGTCGTAAGTACCCAGCGTTATACGTTGCTTTGTGCAGGGGTTACATAAATAAATGCTGATTTGATTTAATTTAGAAGTGATTTTTCAGTCTTAGTTTGAAGTTGTTGAATTTGTGAGTAGTGAGTTTTCTGTGTTAGTTTTAATGTGTTTACAAGTGTTTTTTATGTGAGTTGGTATGATATTAAGAATTTTGCATCGAAATAAAAAAATTCTTCTCGAAATTTTTTTAAACGATCGGGGTTTTCCTGACAAAATACCTAAAAATCCGTCTTCTATATCAACCCGATCAAAAAACGTAAAAAATCAGCTGTAAATTCAGCTGTATACTCATCCATTGGTACATCTAACATTATCTGTAGTGATTTCATCGTTAATTATACAAATAAAAAAGACTAGCATCAAAGTGTAACTTCCCTCACTTTGAAGTGAGTCTTTTTTATTTGCATAATTCACGGTGAAATCACTGCAGATAACGTTAGTTAAGTAAGTTGGATGAAGTTGTGCAAACAACGTAAATAGTTAGTGATAGTTACTGATTTAGAAAACATTTTTTTAATTAATTCTCAAATACATAGATAGAAACATCTCTATTAGCAACATACTTCCTGTCATTACGAAAGATTCAAAAGCTAGCAAGTTCAAGTTTACCACAGCTGCTGCTACCCATATTCTAATACAATCAATACGGAAGATTGTAAATTAATTAAACTACCTGCCAAACTGAATCACACTGCAAACTCAGTTTTAAAACTTCCATTTTTATCGGTACGAGTATTGAAAAAAAAACTACTGACGAAATTATTAAAAAATTTATCTCGCAATACTTGTATACTATATATATACAAACGGGCATATATACGTTACAGTCAAAACACGAAATCCGTCAAAACCCGATTTTACTAGGAAATTCTTGTTCTAACAAAGCGCTCTTGGTAATTCTAGTTTTAACTAATATAACTAAAGAATATTTAGTTAATTCTGGTTGTGGCTGAGTTCTCGCGTAGCTCTTAGTTAAACCTAGAACTGACTCGTTGCTATTAGTAAATTTGCGTTACAATTGAATTCTCTCGCCATTAAACCTTGATGTTTATTATTAAGGATGTGGCTATTTATACATACAGTATGTATAAGCAATAGGGGGGGGGGGGGGTACATAGCAGGGGAACCCCCCCCCCCCCCCCGCTCATGCCTCCACAAACACACACACACACACACACACACACACACACAGACACAAATCTGCACACACATCCGATTGCGAAGTTATATTTTGATTCACAAAAAAGTGCATGATAAGCACTTGTGACCCACTGAAAGAGATTCTTGGAGGGCGAAAAATAAGGAGTCAGAGAGTTGAGTTGGTTTTTTAGCAAGACACAGGGTTGACGTTCGGTAACACGGAACATCGAAGTTGCTTCCTTCACCGCGCTTATAAAAGATAAGATAAGTTTTGTAAGTTCACCGCGTTAATACAAAGAAAATCTAAGTTGTAATTTTTACCGTGTTTAGGAAAGATAAGGAAAGATAATATAAGTTTTGTAAGTTCACCGCGCTAAGAAAATCTAAGCTGTAGTTTCCACCGTGTTAAGGAAAGATAAAGAAAGATAATGTAAGTTTTGAAAGATAGTGTAAGTTTTGTAAGTTCACCGGGTTTATAAAAGATAAGAGATAAGTTTCGTAAGTTCACAACGCTAATGTGAAATAAATTTGAATTGTAATTTTCACGGCGTTGTTTGTAAAGAAACCTGAGTGATAAATCAAAACCGAAGAGAGTGAAAGGTGTTTCGATATGTTCATGGATTAACAGTGAACTGCAGGTGAGCGTTAAGTGTATTTAGTTAAGTTAAGGTTTTATAACCGAACAATAGAGCAGTTTGTGGTTAACTACTAACACAAAGCAGAATATATAACAATTGGCGCAGCCGGTAGGATCAAGGGAGCTTGGTTAAGTTAAACGATCCTAAACACTGTTAAGTATGAATCTATCCTACTTAAACTTGTTGTGGTTTCTTTGCGAAGAAACCGTTTGACTTAATTTGTTGATTTTACTTTTGCTTTTCCCGGCAGCGACTGTCGTATCTCTAATGTGAGAGTAGTTGCGTGGAGTAAAAAAGTTAAAGCACAACTCCTGATATTATTTTGGAGTAGCTTGTTTAAAGCACAACTCGTGATATTATTGTGGAGTAGCTTGTTTAAAGCACAACTCCTGATAGTATTTTAGAGTAGCTTGTTTTAAGCACAACTCCTGATATTATTTTGGAGTAGCTTGTTTTAAGCACAACTCCTAATTGAAACGAACCGTTTACTGAACACTAACTCGACTCAAATCGACTGCTTTTATTCTTCAAATTCTTTGCTTATTTATACAGAAGAATCTAATTAATACGGAAATAAATGAAATACTTCCGACCCAACACTTTGTATATAACAGTACAAAGTGTTAGGTCAATTGCACTTCATTTATTTCTGTTTACAAATAAATTGCGGCACTCGTCGCTTCCGTACATACATACAGATATTTTTCTGACTATAATCGTACTGAGCGTTTCGTCAGTACATTATCGTATTGATTGTTACATACGTACATACATAAATCTTGACAAACGCTAACCGCTTGTCGCTTGTTCATCGTGATATTCATGATTTACACACATACCTACATACATATTACTTTCTTCATATGCAACTCGTGAACCATCATTTGGTCACCTGGGTTCTACCGCTGGCGCAAGGTTATCGTATTACAACGTGCAAATTCTTGCGCGCAGGGTATTGCGTCACTCAATTCTACCTTATTTATTTCCTCTACTTGTTAAGTAATTGGGGAAGGTCAGTAACGAGTGGAATTATAATTTAATGAAAATGATGTAGGCATGTATGTTCATTGAAAAATGATGAAAATATGTATGCTTGCGGTTGCTAGCATTTCTTTGACTATTGTTATAGGTATGTACATATGTTACAATGCTTTCTTAAAATTGTGGGTGGAGGTATGTATGTAACAACACCTGAAAAGAATTGGTCCTGCACGAATCTACGGGGATCCTTTGACTCAGCCTTACTAAACGGCCACGTCACCCCAAACGCTCGGGGTGCATATCATCTATAGGCGCCTCTGCTCCAGGCGAGCAAGCGTTCACCCCAGTGAGTGAAAAAAGAAACACCAACAAGGGACTTTACCGTAGGGTCTGTTGCAGCATCGCAAAGGGAGACAACCGATATCTACACATCTACACAAGGTCCAACCGACCACGGAAAATCAACCCCAGAAGGAAGATACCATCGTTCCTGGATTGAAGGGGATTTTGAAGAAGACTCTAAGCCGCCTTTCAACCATATCCAGGGGAAATAAGTAGGCCTAGGAATCCCCCGGCAGCAAACAGAAGCACCGGAAATAGAAAGTTCGTTCCAGGATTGAAAGTGATATCGAAGTCGGCAAAAGCCACCCTTTCAATCTCAGCCAAGGGCATTAAGACGGCAGGAGCCCCCTAGCAGCAAGAAACGTTCTAGAAGGGAATACTCCAAGAAGGCTGGAAGCCCCCCTTTTGGATAACGCGGGCGTACATGCAAGAGGAAAACTCTACATCCCACGCGGAGCAATCCCCAGGTGACAATTCCCAGCACCTCTGGGAAGGTGCAGACAACTTCCCAGAAGACAGCGCCCCAGAAGACAACGCCCAGAAAACAACGCCCCAGAAGACAACGCCCCAGAAGCCAACGCAACACAATCAGATAGCCAGGATCGCCAGAATCCAGATCCATCGCAGCAAACAACAGGAGTTCGCCTTCGAAGCGGTACCATTTTAACTGGTCCCGCAGTTGAATCTAAACTAAGTCTAGATAAATTTTTAGATAAGTTATTAGAGAAGGCACGGGAATCCGATAATCTCACGGTCGCGCACTGCGACGCTCTTGACCACACATTAAGTCAAAGCAGAGAGCAGAGGCTGACACAAATCGAAAAATTTAAAAAAAGATACAGAGCGATTCAAACAGGAGCTTATCGAATTCGCCAGGCTTTCACGTTCACTAGGTTTAGCTAAAAGCTCAGCCAGTGTAGTCGGAAGTGCTGAAAATCATAGTGACATAGGTAGTGATACCTCTGACGAGACCACCGCCGAAAATCTCCTTAGTGGCTGGCTAGAATCCTTCACGGAATCAAGTCCAGAAACCAGCCCTGAGACCTGGAAAGGCACAAGTAGACCACCCTACAAGCCTAATAATAAAAAAATAATCACAATGGTAGACATGCAAAGGTGGCCAAGCTCACGGAACAACTAGTTTCTCTGTTTTCGGGTGAAAATGCCCCACAGTTAGGTCGTGAGCTGCAAATATTTATTGGCTGTTTAAAACAGGCCCTATACTATTTAAGTGAGGAAGAAAAAGCAGCCTTCTTACACATTTTGTCCACAAGACTTCGTGGTGATGCCTATCAGGTGTTTGCTTCGGACCTTCCAATTACTTTTAGTGAGGTGGAGTAATGGCTGAACAGAACGTATCTACCACGAGAGTCGTACCAAAAATTGGTCAACAAATTGATCACAATGAGGCAAAACCCGTTGGAAACTCTCACTGCCTTCACAACAAGAGTGGAGCAGTTGTTGATGCTTCGCAACGAGGCAGCGGTACTGAAATACAGAGCAACGACAGCCGCAGCTGTGTAAACACAGTCGGCGGACTTCGCCAAGAATGCCCTCAAAAGTGGAGTACATAATCCCCACTTCTGCCAATAGCTCCTCACGCTGGTAGAAAACGATCTAGAGCAGCTGATACAAAAGGCTTTAGATATGGAAAAGCTGCAAGCAGGCACAGTTTTCGTCCAAACGCAACAGCCATATCCAATGGCACCAATAGATCCAAGTCTTCGAGTTCGAGCTCTTAGCCGAACTCCTTACAATCAAGCACCACAGCCGCCCATGTATGCATCACCGCGACCGCAAGAGCACCGACAGTTTAACAATCCCCAAGAATAATAATGATTAAGTGCGTCTTACCTCTTTGATTTCGATTCACTTTTGACGTGGGAAATTGTGAAATTCATAACAAAATAAGGCAGAGCAATATTAATTGTGATAATTTGAATTCTGCAGAAAACCGAAATAATATACGAGAATCGTAAGTTACGCAAATGCGTCCATCGGATCTGAAAGAGTTAAGGGATTGACCGGTGACTTAAAATGATTGATCCCCAAAATAATAACCCGACAAGCTCGGAGAGCTGAACTCTTTCAAGAGTTACCCTTTCACCCAGAAGGGAAACAAAGTCAGGCTAAGCGCAGACCACTTAAACCCAACACAGCAAATTGACCCTTTCGTTCTACCCCTATTCCGCGATATACTACAGGTAGTACCATGGAACTCCGTTTAACCGACGTGCGATCATATTTTCCTGAATTTAACGGTAATCCAAGGGATTTAAACAAAATTATTTCCGCCAGTACCACTACCTTTTCCTATGCCAAAACAGCAGCATACAAAGAATTGTTTTTGAATGTGGCATAAACCAAATTAGAGGGTCCTGCTTATGAGCTCGTGGAACGCAAAACTTATGAGTCATGGGACGAGTTGTCTGGTGACCTCACAGCCAATTTGAAGAAAGAATTACGCCGAACTACCATACAAAATGAACTCCTTGATTCTAAGTAGTCACACAAGGACACGGTGAAACAGTTTGGTAACAAAATTTGCCAGTTGCTAACTTCCTTAAACTCACCAACATATGCCCATATAACTGAACCTAATGCTCAAAATTGTGTCCTGGAAGAAAATGACAAATTTGCAGTTCAAGTTTTCGAGGATGGATTGAGAAACTACTCTCTAAAGCTTCTGCTCAAAGCTCGTGGAGAAACTTCTTTGAAGAAGTCAGTCACATACGTGATGGAACATGGTACTCGATTGGTACAGACCACCCAATCTCAAGGATATACTAGGAACACACT
This sequence comes from Dioctria linearis, assembly GCA_963930735.1. Lineage (NCBI taxonomy): Eukaryota > Metazoa > Arthropoda > Insecta > Diptera > Asilidae > Dioctria > Dioctria linearis. The sequence goes on along the minus strand of OZ005742.1, from coordinate 215,007,181 downwards.
TGATTCGCGCTACTGTCAAATATGTGGCGGGAGAGGCAATACTCGCGAAACCTGCTTTAGAAATTCTAATTTACCAACCTTCGCGCCACGCGAAATAAAAAAGGAACTGCAGTCAATCACTTGCAGTTATTGTAACAAAATGAACCATACTGTAAGCAATTGTAGATTGCGCCGCGCCCACAATACAGTGAGAGAGTTAAGCCAACAAAGGCAAGCCGGTGGTAACTACTCAGGAAATAGAAATTCGTTTCAAGGAACAAACTTTTCAAGGCCAGAAAACATGCGCTATCACGAGACCCCAAAATAACACTGACTACGTTCCGAACAGAAATATCTCTATGAAAAACTCCACTGTAAACTAAAATAATGGATTACAAGAACAAACTACGGGATCACCGAATTGTAGGGGAAACAAAATACAGCGAGAGGACAATATGGGCGGACCATCTCGTCTACAATTCAAAGGCAAAATACACAACCACTAAACGAACTTACGGGTTCCAAGACCATAAGTCCATTAAGTATAGTAATTGAATTAGACGTTAGAGAGAACGGAACAATATTTTGAGCCGCCTTTTACCCTTCAAATAATAAATACTTATCATTCCTATTAGATACTGGAGCCGAGATCAGTCTCCTAAAACCAAAAACAAGTGTTTTTCCTCGCCGTAACGTTTTTCAGCAATTAACTATAACTACAATTTTTGGGAAATCAGTTCCCACTCTTGGTTCATTAATGGGTACGCTAAGCTTCAGTGACGGGAAACAAAGTCTGAGCTTGGTGCACCCCTTTCATGTGCTAGATCGTGATGCTAATTTAATTTGGCATATGATCGAATAATAGGAAACGACTTCCTGAAAGCTAGTAGATGTGTAATAGACTTTGACGAAGGTACTCTAGAGATTAAGGTGAATCACGGCGACTAAAATAACGATAAAGCTAAAGATTCCCTTAAAGAAGATGAAGCCCGAATAGGAAACACTATAATGGGTAATGACGAAATCGAGTATCGTGACGGTGGTACTAACACTAATAGAGATGTTATGCATCTGCCACCTAGGTGTGAAACCATTGTGGAATTACCACTTCTCACGAATCGCGATGTTGTGTTCCAAAAACAGGAAATAGTTCCTGGTGTTCATCTCGCATCCACTATAGCCAAACCGAAAAACGGAAGAATTAAGGTTCTGATACTGAACTCAAATGAAAATAAAATTGAATTTAGAAAAAAGACATCGACTTAAAATGGAAAAACTTAGAATATTTTAATATTATCGAATCAAAACCTAAACAGGATCCAGTGGCTGACCGATTGTCAAAACTGGAGAGATGTCTGAAACTAGACCACTGTAATAAGGAGGAAAAAACTGCAATTATTAACATTTGCCGGGAATATAATGACCTTTTTCATTTGGATGGGGACTCAGTAACTGATGCAGATGCTATTCGGTACAAAATCCAAACAGACAGTAATAAACCGCCCGTGTTTGTGCGACCATACCTTTTACATGATTCTCATAAAGAAGAAATCCATAGGCAAGTTGGAGAAATTCTCAACGATGGAATTATACAGCACAGTTGTAGTCCATGGAATTCCCCCGTTCTCCTTGTACCGAAAAAATCCGACAATTCGGGTAACAAACAAGGGAGTGGTGGAGTTCCGAAAACTGAATGATAACACGGTAGGGGACGCGTATCCACGTATATATTGGACCAGTTGGGTTGGTCTAAATATTTCAGTACGTTGGATCTAACAAACGGTTTTCATCAAATTCTTGTTGATGAAAACAATCGGACACTACGAGTACAACCGAATGCCATTCGGGCTGAAGAATGCACCCGCAACTTTCCAGCGCCTGTTAATGGGGCTGCAAGGAATTCAATGTTTCGTATATGTAGATGGCATAGTTATTCGTGGCACTGATCTGCAAGACCACAACGAAAAATAATTGACTTGCTGAATAGATTGAGAAAACACAAACGAAAGCTGCAGTTAGAAAAGTGCAATTTCATAAGGAAAGAATTAACCTATTTAGGTCATATCATTTCACAGGAAGGCCTGAAACCGGATTAAATAAAGTTAAAAGTTGTCAAAACTTATCCTACACCAAGAAAGGAAAAGGACGTAAAATTGTTTCTTGGTTTTGTGGGATATTACCGGAGGTTTTCCAGACTTCGCGAAAATGGCGAAACCTCTCACTAATTTATTAAAGAAAACTACTACATTTAAATGGGAAGCGCTCTGCAACGAAGCATTCCACAATCTTAAAAATAAATTAATAAGTGCACCAATTCTCACTTATAAGAACTTCAAGGAAGAATTTTTGGTGTATACAGACGCTAGTGATGTTGCCCTGGGTGCCGAGCTGTCGCGAGGTAAAATTGGAAGTGACAAACCTGTCTGCTACACTAGCTGCACATTAAACCAGGCAGAAATCAAATACAGTACGACGGAAAAGGAGCTTCTTGCTATAGTATTTTCCGTCAAACAATTCCGACCATATATATATGGAAGGAAGTATACAATAGTAACCGATTTTAAGAACCTATAATGGCTTACAAATTTTAGAGAGATTATGCTTAGAGGAATATGACTACGTCATAGTTTACAAACCAGGAAAATTTAATGCCAACGCAGACACTTTAAGTCGAATTAGGCCCGATAACCTAGAAGGAAATAATGAACAGGAATCCTGCAAAAGGATCGGATATTATACCAAAACAGTGTGAGAGTCCTCACCAGAAGCAAAAGCAAAACAACGTTAAATAAAACCTCCGAAGAATCTATCGCAACACCTTATACTGAAGAAAAGTAAAGCAATGGCATAATAGAAAAACTGAAGTCTCTATGAAGAATTACGTCTAACTAAATCAATAGAACACTTCCCGATCGTACAAACTGACGATGTAATTACTCTTTATCACCAGAAAGCAAACTGTACCGGAACTAAAGCTCCATTACCGATTCGAACTCCTAACGATAGAGAGATTTTCTTGGGTATATTGGGGAAAGTTCTCCCCGTCATTATAAGAAATAAACTCGACAAGGTATGCATCTCAATGCCAACGTTGGAGAGTAAAGACATAAACAATGTCAAAATAATGATTAACGAGATTTTTGAGGCTCATAAAATCCGAGTAGTCTTTTATGTAGATAGTAAAGATACTAACGGAACCCCAAAAAATATCCCAAGTACTAAGAGATTATCGTACGACTGCCTACCGCATCTACCGTACTGGAAAGCGAATAAAACTTAAATAATACTGGTCAAATATGATGTCGACTTTGTCACTAAATGCGAGTCTTTCCAGTAGAATAAGTTCTGTAGAAACCCTTCCATTCAAATGCGAATCACTATGACTAGTTCCAAGCCTTACGAAAGGGTTGCCCTGGACATAGTGGGTCCGCTACCGCTGAGTAATAATGGCAACAAATATATCCTAACCTTCCAGGAAGTCCTTACGAAATTCTCGGAAGCCATTCCACTAAAAAATATGGAAGCTCGAACGATAGCTGAGGCATTTATTTTACACACCGTTTTCCGACATGGCATTCCTGATTCTTTACCGACCGACCAGGGAGCAAAACATTCAAAGAAATTCACAAGCCACTTAAAATAAGAGGCGTACATACCACTCCCTATCACCCTCAGACAAATGGTGCTCTAGCAAGGAGTCACCGCACATCGGTAGAATATCTACGTCAATATGTCAACAAGGATGTCTTGGATTGGGACGTATGGATCCCTTACGCGATGTTTGTGTACAACACAGCACCCCATAGTAGCACTAAATACTACCCGTATGAACTGCTATACGGCTATCCACCCAAAGTTCCCAACAGCCTCAGACAACAACTCCAAGTATGTTATAATTACGAAAATTATGCTAATGAATTAAAAGCTCACCTACAGCATTGTCACTAAATTGCGAAACATGAAAAAATGCGCTAAAAAGCCAAATCTAAAACTTACTATGACCAGAATAGTAAACAAAAATTCTTCAATATTTTCGATAAAGTCCTATAAAATAGAACGATTGGATTCAACAGAAAACTCCACTATTAAAATAGGAGAAAAGTTACCGACCGTAAATAACAATAATCTTAAGCGATATATCGATTAAAACTTCAAATCTGTCAGTCATCTGAAAAGACTCCCAAGATAATGCGTTAACTTTCCCAATTTTTTTTTTTATGTATTTTCCCTATTTAGGCTATGAGTCGCAAAACGCAGTGACATGATTCTTTTTCAGAAATGGACTTATTCATAATATTACTAAAATGCGTGATAGATTTTGGTCCTGCTTATGTGAGCGGGATCAATATCACTTATTTTGAACATAACCCCGGTATATACCTCGAGGAAATCGGAAAGGTTGAAGTATATGCTAATGAATGGAGAATAATCATTTACTACGATTTGGAAAACATAACTATCGGGATAACTAATGTAAAGACACATATCGATGAATTAAGTAACCTTTGTAAATCATTATATAATGATAAAACTTTTACACAAATTTTTAATAGCACCATCATAGAAATATATCATATAATGCCGCATATTACAGACAAATTGGACCTGGTCACGGTGAATAAAATGAACTAAATGCGCCCTTAGAAATTGTGGAATCTTCAAGTAAATCATTATTTGGAACTCTTAATACCGAATATGCGAAATACTGTGACAAACAAATAAGAAAATTAAACGACAATGAAGGACTCTACTTCATCTCATTAGAAAACAAACCGTACTCATCGACACGACAGCAAATATCTTCAATAAGTCTTAGCTTGTTGTAGATGTTCAACTGCTCGCCCTTAATACAAAATTTACTATGATTAAAGATATTATCAATGAAAAATACGGTGTTGCTCTTAACGATCGAATTTCTCTCCACTTGCAATGGCTTACTTCGTTCACAACCTTAATAATACAGCGGTATCAAGATACGCTAAACCTAATAATAGACTTAGTCACAGATGTCCGCCACGGGAAACCCAATCCTACCATTATTTCTCCTGGACAATTTGAAAATGTTTAACTATAATACGCAAAAGAATTCCAAACACTACAAAATTACCATCCTCCCTTCGTGATGATAACCTCTTTAACGTCTATCGTATTGGTCAAATGAACACTGCAACTTACAATGGAAGGATAATATTCGAGTTGAAAGTTCCTCTTCCTTTTGTCGAGAGCTATCAACTATATAAGATCATACCTCTCCCTGCTCCTCAGGAAGGTAAATTTGTTTACATTCAACCAAATATACAATATGTAGTTGTCGACTACAGGCGGGAGCACTACTATGATATGTCACTCAGCGAACTTAACAACTGTTTAACTGAAGACATCAGGGAACATTTATGTCAATTGACTCACCCAGTTTTCAATCTCCATTCCAAAATGGACATTTGCGAATTAACGCTGCTTCGCAGAGACAACACCTTACCACCATCCTGCAAGTTTGTGCAGTCGAACTTTACCTCTTATTAGATTCAACTATTTCAAGCTAATAAATGGATCTTTTCTATCGATACTGTCTGTGACAATCATATAACACCATATTCGTTGACCGGAACAGGAGTAATCGAAATTACTGGCGATTGTTATATTCGAACACGAGAACTAACAATCTATGCTTATAGCTCAAAGCGAACTCCCCTTAGAAACTCCTTTATTTCACCCGTAAAAAAATCAAGTATATTGAATCGTACTCGATACCAGTCCTACACCGCCCTAAATAAAACAACTTTTATAAAGTATTCTTTCGAAAATTACTTCGAATCCATAGCTCGCAAACCATCTAAAGGATAATGAAAAAAAAATAAACTCAAGCCTATCGACGCCCATATAACGCACCATTATATACTAGGATATGCTCTGGTAACCTATCTTATAATATTCATTACCGTTAAACTAATACGTAAGTATTGTTCCAAATTCCAATATTCCAAGCAAACACCATCCACTGAACAAAGCAAAGAGGATAAAGAAGAAACGCAACTAAGAGAAAACGAGCCAGTATACATAAGAGTTTGCTCTGTCTAATTCATTAATTAATAAGAATAATGTAACCATTAAAATAAGTATAATAAACGTATCAATGCGAATGTTTACTTAATAGTATGTAGTATCTTCGAAATTTTAATTTTGATAACCAGGTAAGACAATATAGTTAATGTACCCATAAATTTTATAATTATATAAGATAAAATAATGTATCTACAAATTTATTTTTTTTAAACATTATATATGTATATGTAAGTACAAATTTAAAAATATATATATATTGCATTATGTATCATATAGGATCGACAAAAGACTAGACCGCAAAACAAAACAAAAATTTTTCCTTTTAACAGAAAATGTTTGTCCTTCGTCAAAAAATTTGCTTTTCTAAGGGAGATGGTGTTCTGATATCCCTTGGTTGGATCTCATAACTCATAGTAAATACATTTAATGTTGTTCCATTGAAAATCTGCTTTATAAAATGTCCTTCCTTCACTATCAAATTATCAAAATTCCTATGTCAATCTCTATATTTTATGTTTTAATTTTAATTAATTAATTTTTATGGCTTTAATTTAACATTAACAGCACGATTTTTATACATGTTTTAGTTAAAAAGAAAAAGAAGAAAAAATCAGGGCAAAACTGTTCCGGTTACATGTCAGGGGTCACTTTTTTTTCTGTAGCCCAATTACTCTTAAAAACATGAAATCGTCATTGCTTACAAATTCTACTCACAAGTAAGTCTCCATTCCCGTTTCCTCAATTCGCCTTCTTCGACATACAGTACGATAGTGTGTACATAACAAAAATACATTTCTAATCATCCCTGGATACAGTTTCTTTTCACGACATTTTCGATTTAACAAGCAAACGTTGTACCAAAATGATATTGACACCACTGTCGAGATAAGTTTAAGAAGAGTTCGAGTAGACATAAAATAATTTATACGTGGATTCTTGGAGGGTGAATAAATTCTATACTAAAAATTAGATATTTCGCGTAAAAAATGTCTATTCTAATTTTAAGTTAATTTTAAGTTAAGTTAAGTACCTTGATGTAATGTACAGTGTCTTTGACGACCATCTCTAAAAATATTTGAATGAATTGAAATTTTAGGTTATAATATAATTCACTAGAGACTAAAGCAGCCAACCGTTTTTTTGTAAATTCTAAATCTACTGAATACAGTCGTGACTTCTATATGGCCTAGAGTTGTTTATTCAATTATTGGAGATAGAGAAAGGGAAAGAGGGAGAGCTTTACCAGAGTTTAGGCAGGCACTAACTTTACTCACGTTCCTATTCGTGAACGATTGTATTGGGCCTCAGCTATATTCTTGCTTCTCTTTTCAGCCGCCGTATTGTATGCCAGAGCTTTTCTTCTTCCTAATGGTCTAAATAAGAATGTGCAATAGGTGTAGACATAAGATAGGTAGTTAGATACCAGAAGAAACTTACTTGACGAAAACTTTGCCGAATGTTAAACTGAAACTATACTAAAATGTTTAATCTTTTCAAATTCTCTAAAGCTTCCTAGAAAGCTAGAATGTGTAACCGGTCATCTTAAAGCATTTATTAGTATATTTCCTGGAATTAGACGAGGGAAAGGTGCAAAAACACAAACACAAATGTTTGCATTTCAAGTCTAATCGGTGATTTGAAACTGAAAGCGTGAGATTCTTAGCCTTTTGTTGACAGCATATTTTGCTTGCATGTTTCGAAAATACACCGTTCATTAAAAATGAGCGGGAAAGTTTTAACACTCCGAGGGATGGGATTATATATCTACGTTTATCAAGAAGATAGATGTATTTTTTTCTTTAATTTTATTCTTATTTTTTATTCTTATGAAAAATATGGAACTTTACACCCTACAAATTCGTTTTGAGAAAACTGAGTTCAACCAGAGTCCAAAAAGAAACTCATAAAATGCTATCATAACTTATATCAATCAAAGGATTTTATATAATTTGTAATAAAAAAATATCAACCAACTTTTCAGTATATTTAAGCAAATTACTTATTCTAGAGAACTTCATGTAGATCAAGCGATATCGCCGTCATCATAATCTGTTAGAAGGCAACATCTGTTATTTACGTGCTCCGCATTAAATCCAATTAACTTTGAAACAAAAGAATGTCTGGGCACTGTAAAAGTTGTGATTTGAAGCCATTTATTTCGCCTTCGTGTTTTTCAAAAGCTTTCTACCCACGTCCGGGCAATTAGTTTGGTCCAAATGTATCAATCTGTCACCGTCATTAAATAGAGTCGTTCGTTTGCATATATATGTCTCCGTCGATATTAGAGTGGAAAATGATTTTATGACTTTCCAGTCATTTGGTTCTGTGCCAGAACCTAAGGTATGTAGTAGTTCACGAAGTTGTATGACTACAAACTCCTGTGTGGGTATAACAATTTCGGAGCAAATGACACACAGTCTTTTGTGGTTAAACTCTTTATTTTTTTATTATTTTTTATTTATTTTTGTTTTGAAAATTGACAGGATTAGACCATTAATTGAGAATTTTCCAAAATAATGGGTTAACTGTGGACGAAGTCAACGGAGGCTTTTATTTTGTATCATTTTAAAAATTCCAAAAATTCCACCTTAGGGTTCTGCCAACCTGGAGTTAAAGAGATCCTCGTCGAAAAGCTGCTATACGAATCGGTTTTTGCATTAAAGTCCAAAGACGGTTAAACTCAAAATTTATTGGTGACATCATCAGAAATAGGTAAACTGTGTGTCCGTTTACTGGGTAAATGATTTTGCTCTAAAGTTACAGTTCTTTGTGTTTTATTTAATGGAGATAGCGTCGCTGTATTCATTAATAGGCTCCAGTTCAGCGTGTTGTGCGATATAGAGTTGATGTTTCTTCAATTGGTCCTTGTTTGTCACATATTACCGCGCTTTTTTTGTGTAAGCATACTTAATTATTGGCACACTGTATGCTCGAGTGCGTGTGGTGCTAAATTTTTTTAAAATAAATTCAGTAATTTTGCGTTTCTCGCTGAAAATAATGTCGACTAAAGGCTCAGAGAAGAATCGAAATCCCAGCGATGATCGCTGCAATGTATAGGTTCCGACATCTGCATGCAAACACGAAGCGGCTCTAAATAGTGTATAGCTTCTCTCTCGTATGACCCTCTTGAGAAAAGTTGATAAGTAGACTTGAGGATTCATTAATTGACAAATTGACCGAAATGGAGTGTCGATTTATGGAAAAAAATCAGCTAATTACAATCAACGAATTCATTCAATGGCTGTAAAGTTACAGCAAGACAGATGTGAGACGCTTTCCAGAGACAACGAACATTTTCAAATTGATCAACAGCAAACTTATGTAGTTAAAAGTGTACCTTTCGTTATTAGTGAAAAACCTGCTGAAATTGCAAAAAAAAAATCTGTTCTTTGGTAGAACACACAACATCTTCGTACGCTGACGCTTTCAGAATTAAACCTAACAGAAATACCGCAAGGTTATCGATTGTTTTAAAATTATCGAATTCAGCTAAATGGCGCCATTTATGCAAAAACTTCGTAGTTTAAAATAAATGCAATCCACAATGGCTTTTCTTCTGACGGGCAAGTCTACTCCTTCGAGAGTTTTTCTCCGGGATGCAGTGCAATTCTACAACGTGCTCTCAATTTACGTCGACAAAATCAGCTATCATCTGTTTACACTAAAAATGCTATTGTGTATGCCCGCAAAAATGAGTCCCAAATGCCGTTCAAAGTGGTTAACCTGTGTCCACTTCTTGATTTGAATGCAAGTTTCCAGGGCATCGTATAGAAAGGTTATGTTAATGATTTATTTTATATATATGTAGGATTCCCAGGTCTTAGGGTGAATTTAAAACGCGTTAGTTCCTGATTTACAATATTTATTGACTAACATTGGCTGTTGAGGTGTGTTTGCTACAGAAAAATTGCTTCTTATTAGTGTTAATTATCCGTCCGGTACTTTTAATCTTGACAATAGTGTGGAGCTAGGTAATTTGCTGTCCCATTTCCGACAAAAATATACCAATATAGTAGTTGGCAGATATTTTAAAATAAATCTGTTACGTAACAATAGCACTGCTCACAGTTTTTTACAATTCTTTCTATCGTGCATTTTGCAAAATATCAATAGCGGCTTACCTACTTACTAAAACTATAATAATCCCTCGCTATTGGATTATTTCTTTGTGTGTGATGCCAATAAAATATTTTTCATTATCAGATAACATCGAAAAATATATTTGATCATGATTTTATTTATTTGTTGTTGTATAAAATTTGCTTGATGAAGCTTTCACCCTTCCTTGGGTTTGTAGTCGGGACTCTTCATCAGTCGAGGAGCGACTGAAAATGTTTTATGTTTTTATATCGTATCTTTACGACAAATATGCTACATATAAAACGGAATGCTCCAAATCGTTTTCCTTGGTACTCTCGTAAAATTGAATATCTAATTGTTGAAAGAAAACAAATTTTTCGTAGGTACAAGAAATGTAAGTCGGAGCTGTGTTTTTTCAGGTATAAAATAATAAGAAATAAGACGAATACTGTAATACTGCCTTCTAAGAAACTGTGATCTAATTTGAAGCGGTTCGGCGTATGCGGTTTGCCACCATGTGAATTGAATACTAATGATTTTAATATATATTTTACCACACCCTGTAATATCTCCTTAATAAGGCCCGTTCCCAATATCAGTGTGAAAGTGGCAGATCACAGCCGTTTCAGTTTACGATGTGTATCACATGACACATCACTCAGGATCAGACGATATTGCTCCATCATTTTTCAAATTGTGTTGCCTGTAATTCTTGACAGTTTAGTATATTGTTACGTGCATTAGAAAGAGACAACTGGTGACATCTACTGGCAATGGAGAGTAAACGACTTCAGGTTCGGAGAATCGACAGGAAGGTTCAGGAATAAGAATGAATAGAACAGTCAAGAAGCTTATGGAATAGAACACGCTAGAATAATCCGGAGAGTTTCTAGGGTATAAATATAACAGTTGTCATCGCCAGAAAAAGAGTCTTACCTTAGACGTTGCAGTGTTAACAAGCGAAAGTAATAAAGAAGCGAAAGTGTGTAATTAGATTGCGATAATTGAAAGTACAGTGTTAGCGATAATTAGAGTTGAGTTGATTAAATGAATGTTTGTGAATTTTATATGATTAGAGTGGAATAAAGAACTTATATATTAATTATTTAACATTGTGTTTTAAATAACGAACCAAAGACCACGCTCGCAACAACTGGTGTCAGAAGTGAAATAAATTTGAGAAATAAAGTAGTGGCAATTGACTGAAAAATTAACAGTGTGATTAATTTTATGGAATTGTGTTAAATTTTAAAAGTTCTGGAAAATAATTTATATTCAACTGCGAGTGAATTAATACAGTAATGGGGCGCAAAGTGGAGGAGCTACGAATACAGGATTTGAAAGTGGAGCTAGGGAACCGCTCATTACAAACGACAGGCACAAAAAAAGTTCTAGTCGAGCGACTTAGACAACCTTTGATAGCGGAAGGAAAGAATCCTGAGACATTTGTTTTCAGAGAGAGCTTGGAAGGAACTGAATTTGAAGAAGAGCCTGAGATGAAAATGGAAAAGCTTTTGAGTACTTTAATGAGCAAAATAGAAGCCCGTTTTGATGAACAAAAGAGTTCTCTCGATGAAAAAAGAATTCTCTCGATGAACAAAAGAATTCTCTCTAGGAACAAAAGAATTCTCTGGAATCCCATTTAGATGAGCAAAAGAATTCTTCTGAGGAACAAAAGAATTCTCTTGAGGAACACAAGAAATCTATGGAAACCCGTGTGGACGAGCAAAAGGATGCTTTTGAGAAACAAAAGAATTCCCTGGAATCCCGTTGGGATGAACAAAAGAACTCTCTGCAGAATTGGCTGGAAACTTGTTTGGAGGAACAGAAGAAATTTCTGAAAGGTTCATTAGACGAACAAAATGTGAAAATTGAAGAAATACAGCAGGAAGTGTTGGAAGTTCGACAACAAGTGTCGGGAGTACAACAAAATGTCACGGAACAGCTTGATAACTTTAAACCAGATCTGGAAAGAACAAAGCATCGTCAGCCTCTAAACGTAGCAGCTGAGATATCCGGTGCAGGTAGAATGAAACCCCCAATATTTGATGGACAAAGTTCGTGGCATATCTTCAAGAGACAATTCGAGGCAGCTTCAGAAGTAAATGGATGGAATGATGAAGACAAAGCCATAGCTCTAGTGGTAGCACTTCGAGGTCCTGCGTCAGAAATCTTACAAACTGTACCGATTGAAAATCTACGTGAATACACTTCATTAGTACAGGCGATAAAATTACGTTACGGAGATGAACACATGCAGCAAGTATATCGCATACAGTTGCGCAGCAACAGAACTCAAAAGCATGGCGAATCACTACAACAACTGCAGGCAGATGTAGAAGTATTAGCGCATCTGTCATACTCCAGCGTGAATGCGGATTTTCTCAATGAAGTGGCGACGGAGGCATTTGTTAACGCTATTGCAGATCAAAATTTACAACAATCGTTAAGGCTAGCAGGAAAGAAATCAACAGCAGAAGCACTAGCCTATGAATAATCGTACGAATCCGCCAGACAAGATTCACGGAGTGCAGTACGAGTTAGAGAACTTTCAGTGGAAGAATGTAACAGAGTGCAATCATCACAGAGCCCGTCTTCACGTGTCCTTTGATGTTGGAATTGTAACCAGGGTACCTTCAAAGAGATTGCAGAAAACGTCGCCGAGTGGAATTGCCATAAGAAGAGGGGAAAGAAGAATGTCAAAGATGTCGAGCCAGGGAACAAGCAATTCGTGGAGAGACTAGATATCAAGCAGCGACTAGTCGCATCACCTCTCCAGTTGAGCAGTCGGAAAACTAGTAAAAACCAACTTTGTTGGGCAGAAGTTGGTTGATGGAATCGACAGCCCCGAAGTCATCATTCAAGTAGACCAGTTACAGATAAATGATAGCAGTCTTGTTATATATGGAAGTGTAGAAAAAAATGACTGCGCAGTCACTATCGATACTGAAGCTTCGAGATCAATTATTAGAACAGATCTTGTTAAGAACAAATGGCTTCACAACACCACCAAATATCTACTAAGAACTGCAACTGGAGCAGCAGCACAGGTGTTTGGAGAAATAACTTTAGATGTTCAACTAGGCGAATTACTATTTCCTCATACTTTCCTGGTTTCAGATATAATGGATAAATGCATTTTTGGAATAGACTTTATGACCACATACAAAATAAATCTGAATGTCGGAGAGCGGATTCTCAAATATGGGAAGATAGAAATTTCTATGAAATTAGGAGAAGAAGCAGATCATCCTGTCTGCGAAAATATTACTCTTTCGCATGCTCCGAGACAATAATACGGACAAAGCTTACTAATGACATCGGGACTTGCCGATTCTATCTGGTGGAGCCTAACCCCACAAAAGTTACATCGAGGATCATTGTTGGCAAGCCTTTAGTGAAGGCAGAAGGTGCAAGATTAATACCAGTCAGAGTGCTTAACGCATCCGAAAATGAGGTACTAAATCGTCAATTTGGATAATGGTAGTAATCTCAAGGAAACAAAAACTATACCAGCTACTACCCAACAGCTTCAGAAACTTCTTTCGTCCAGTGCCTTAAGTGAACAACAACACAACGATGCAATAGAGCTGATCGATTAATTTTCGGTATTATTTGCAATAAATGATTATGACTATGGTAAAACAAATCTTGTCCAGCATCGGATCGATACAGGAGATTTCAGGCCCAATCGACAGACACCACGAAGATTGCCATTAGCCAAACAGCCAGAAGTTGCAGAAATGATGAACTCCATTACGAAACAAGGCATCATAGAGGAATCTAACAGCCCTTGGATATCGCCGGTTGTTCTGGTTAGGAAAAAGGATGGCAGCACCCGATTTTGTGTAGACTACCGCCAACTAAATAACGTGACGAGAAAAGATAGCTATCCATTACCAAGTGGAAATACATCCCGAGCACCGAGAGAAAATTGCTTTCTCAGTTGGCAGTGGCTTATGGCAGTTTAAAGTAATGCCATTTGGGTTATGTAATGCTCCAGCCACATTCGAACGACTAGTGGAATGTGTTTTACGTGGTTTAACCTGGAAAACATGTCTTGTCTATTTGGATGACATAATAGTAATCGGAAGAATATTCATGGAACATAAAAACAACTTACGGGACGTACTTCAAAGACTCAAAGATGCAAAATTGAAGCTCAGTGCGAGTAAATGCGCTCTATTAAAAAATGAAGTTAAATTTTTAGGCCACATAGTTTCATCACAAGGAGTGAGAACCGATCCAGAGAAGATAGAAGCCATCAAAAATTGGCCAGTTCCAAAGGATAAACATCAATTACGGCGTATTCTTGTTTAAGCTACCTACAACAGGCGATTCGTGAAAGGTTTCGCAGACATATCAAGAAGCCTACATCAACTTACCGAAAAGGGAAAGCCGTTCATATGGTCGGATAAATGCAACGAAAATTTTGAAAATTTGAAGCAACAGCTCTCACTATCCAAAACTGGGAAAACCATTTACATTAGACACGGATGCCAGCAATGAAGGAATTGGTGCAGTGCTTTCGCAGGAGGAGAATGGTCAAGAAGTTCCAGTAGCTTACTATAGCAAGGCACTTTCAAAGTCAGAGAAAAATTATTGTGCTGGAAGAAAGAAGCTACTTGCCATTGTAAGTTTAACAAAGCATTTTCATAAATATCTCTACGAGCAGAAATTCATCCTTCGTACCGAACATGAAGCGCTTAAATGGCTTCTGCAGTTTAAGAATCCTGAGGGACAAGTGGCGAGATGGATAGAGCGACTCCAGGCTTATGACTTTGAAATACAACACCGAAGAGGTCGTATCCATGGAAATGCAGACGCCCATTCACGACGTCCATGCAAACTTGAATGCAAACATTTCGCCCGGATGGAAGAAAAAGAAACAAAAGCAACTGTACAGTTGGTAACCGTGGAGCCATCTACAGGTTGGGACAACGAGCACCTGCGAACAGCACAACGAGAAGATCTGGACATTTCACTTATTCTTGCTAGGAAAGAAGACATGGAAAGACCAGACTGGAAGGATATTTCAGAACGGACTGAGAAGCTAAAAAGTTACTGAGCTCAATGGAACTCTCTTCATGTTGAATGTGGTATATTAAAACGCAAGTGGGAAGCACCTAATGGCGAAACTTTCCGAATGCAGATAGTCGTGCCGGCAACAAACGTCAAATATGTTCTAGAAGAAATGCACGGTGGAACCTATGGAGGATATTTGGGAGTGAACAAAATCATTTCCGAAATACGAGAAAGGTTTTATTGGTTACATATACGAGAAGATGTGGGGGAGTGGTGCCGCAGATGCACTGTCTGTGCAGCTTGCAAAGGGCCGCAGCACAGAAGCAGAGGAGAAATGCGTAAGTATAATCTCCTTTGAAAGGATCGCTATAGACATCGCTGGACGTTTTCCAGAAACGGATGGCGGTAATCGTTATATATAAGTTGCCATTGACTATTTCAGTAAATGGCCTGAAGCTTGTGCAATCCCTAATCAAGAGGCAACCACAGTTGCGGAACAAATAATAACGAATTGGGTCAGTAGGTTTGGAGTGCCTCACGAACTTCATTCGGACCAAGGACGCAACTTCGAATCGCGGACTTTCCAGGAGATGTGTAAAATGTTGGGAATAAGAAAAACTAGTACAACTCCTCTACACCCACAATCTGATGGCATGGTAGGGCGCTTCAACAGAACATTGAACGAGCATCTAAAGAAAGTAGTTGACTACCATCAACGCGATTGGGATCGACATATTCCTATATTCCTAATGGCTTGTAGATCAGCCGTTCATAGTACTACCGGACAAACCCCAGCTAAAGTCATATTCGGAAGAGAGATTCGTTTACCTACCGACCTCAAATTCGGTACCCCCAGAGGTGAACAAAAGTTACCAGAAGACTACGTATCGGAGCTCAAACATCAACTAGCTGATGTACACGAGGCCACGAGGACGAAATTAGCAACAAATACTGATCGGATGAAAACCCGCTATGACTTACGTGCAAATTCCGCAGGATTTAGCGAAGGTGATCTTGTTTGGCTGTACAACCCGAAACGACGTAAGGGACGTTCTCCAAAATGGCAACAATACTGGGAAGGACCGTATTCAGTAGTAACTAGAATAAATGACGTAGTATACAGGATTCAGCGTGGCATAATAGGCAACCATAAAATTGTTCATTTGGACCGCTTGTGTCAATACTACGAGCATCAAGACCGTGGACCACCTGTTGTTCGGGAATGCGAAATCATAATTTAATAAATATCTCTAATTGGGCCACGAGCAACCCATTCTTGTTGAATCCCCTGTAGTCTTCTTGTATAGTCTTTTTCAGAAGAGACTTGGAGTTTTCACACGTTCCTTCTATACATCTTAATGGAGTACTTTTGCCATTTGCCAGCAAGGTTAAGAAACTTGGGGTTTGTTTCAATAGTACATTGGAGTGTTGTGATCATGTTAATTCCTCATTACTGTTATGAATCTACAGATCATAACCTTACCCTATATACAATTACTCACCAATTCGAATTCATTATCGGCTCACCAAATACTTATCGCAATGATAATCAAATTTCTCATACCTACCTTTCTAAAAACAAAAACGACAAACTTATGTACATCGTACATACATAAA
This sequence comes from Dioctria linearis, assembly GCA_963930735.1. Lineage (NCBI taxonomy): Eukaryota > Metazoa > Arthropoda > Insecta > Diptera > Asilidae > Dioctria > Dioctria linearis. The sequence goes on along the minus strand of OZ005742.1, from coordinate 214,990,417 downwards.
TTTCAATCACCTTTTCCTCAGTCACAAAAATGACAAACATATGTACATCGCTACATATATACATTTGTCAGGTGCACTTCTTTACGCCACAAAAATGACAAACATATGTACATCGCTACATATATACATTTTCAACTGCATTTCCTCACGCCACAAAAATGACAAACATATGTACATTCGTACATATATAAATTTCAATCACCTTTTCCTCGGTCATAAAAATGACAAACATATGTACATCGCTACATATATATACATTTTCAACTGCATTTCTTCACGCCACGAAAATGATAAACATATGTACATTCGTACATATATAAATTTCAATTACTTTTCTCGGTCACAAAAATCTATAAACATATGTACATTCTTACATATAAATTTCTCGATCGTATCAAACAAAAGATATAATTGACCACCCGCAAGAAATCAACCTTTGTATTTCTTGACGTGTGTCCAAATATCAAGAATTATTGCATCTCGTGCAATTTGATGCCTATACGGCGCTTGGAATTTGCGATCGATTATGATCAAAGTCCATCGTGTGACCCGGGGAAATTTTAAATTTTACGTCATTGCCCCAAGGCAATAAACTTTGATATTTATGTGCGTACCTATGTGGGTACTCAGTTATTGATATTGATCAATAATAGCAAAGAAATGGAAACTAAGCATTTCTGATCAATATCAATAAATTGCAAGCCAAGATATATTACCTTTGCCCCAAATAAATTATTCTGCCTACCCTGAGAAAAATAGATTCATGTGGAAGGGAGTATCATCCCATGTTAATTTTTTAAATAAAAAGACGAGTATCGGGATAGGAAAAATCAGAAGTATTATTCACGTTAGAGAAGTATTCTCGAATCAGAAGTATTCTCGAATCAGAAGTATTATTCACGTTAGAGAAGTATTATTCACGTTAGAGAAGTATTATTCACGTTAGAGAAGTATTATTCACGTTAGAGAAGTATTATTATATGAGAAGTATTCTCGAATCAGAAGTATTAATATATCAGAAGAAGTATTATTATATCAGAAGAAGTATCTTGACATAAGAGAAGTGTTATCACTTTCAAGAAGTATTTAGAAGTATTCCTGCAAGTAACTAGAGAGTCCCCCTACCAAAGGTAAGGCCTCTAGTGAAAAAACTATAAAGTAAAGTGACAAAAGTTTGTAAACAGTCCTTAAAGCATTCCTAGCTAAGACATTAAGTAGCTAAAATAAATTTGAATAAACAGTTATTTTAAAATTAAAATCTGTGCAAGTGTTTTTAAATACAAGGTCCCGATAGTCTATTTAAGACTATCTCCAGAACCCTTGTTGTACAGGCGGTACAACATAAAAATTGGTGGCAGCGGTGAAGATTTTTTTTTGGTTAGTAAGACCTAAAAATCTAGTAATCTACCAACCCGACGAACGACGAAAACCGTTTACATGTGCTGGCCAGGAACAGATCCTGATATCAGAGCACAAGACTCTGACGTAGTTCCCGGACTTGCAAACGTATTCATTCCGGAAGAAGAGGAATTCCCTGACGCTGACTGGGCGCTAATTGAAAGCGTGCCAATAGAGGTAATTGAACGTGCCCTGGAAGATACAGACGAGGAAGAGCGTGAAACAGCAGCCCGACAGTACGAGGAAAACGTAACGACGTTACTCCAGCAGGTCTACACCTCACCAACAGAGCTGTACGGCATTCTACACAACTATTGCAACCAGGACGACCCGGAGGCTACCTGGGATTCCGAAGCTTTCCAGAGGTTAGCATCATCCATAAATCAAAAGAACGCGCTAGTTGCCGAACTCTTAAGTTAGTATAAATAATAATATTTCACATTTTATTCAACTAAATTTAATTATATTTATAATATCATATTTTACATTCTAAATTTAATTAATTTAATTTAATTTTTAATTTAATATCATTTTAAATAACACCATATTTTTGTACCAAATGAAATCTGACTTCTTTTCCTTTTAACCAATCAACCAACAAAATTTTTTTTTCTTCTCTCACATCACAAGTGTCAAGTGTTAAAGTGTTATTTGTAAAGCTCAAGTGCTCAAGTGATATCTTTTCTATCTCCCCTTCGTGTAATACTTCTCCGGAACTACAATACAAGAAGTTTCGTCAAATTCATTAAACATATTAATTGAGAAAATTCTCCGGAACTTCAATACAAGAAGTTTCGTCAAATTCATTAAACATACTAATTGAGAAAATTCTCCGGAACTTCAATACAAGAAGTTTCGTCAAATTCATAATATTTGAGATATTTTCTCCGGGGTTTAGAACTAAAAATCTCGTCACATAATTTTTTTTTTCATTCCTATAAGTGTGTAATATAAAATTTTTTTTTCTCTCTCAAACTGTAACATTCCGTTTTCTCACTAAAATTTTTTTTTGTAACCATTTTCACGAGGCGAAAAAAATTCCTAGGTGTTAAGGATAGCCTAGTACCAGGATTAAAAATCCATCGGAAGAAATCGCGAAAAAGAATTCCAACTACTCCAAATATGGCTGATAAGCTCAGCATAAGTGACGCTAAATCACTTATCCCGGAATTCGATGGAACTTCCAGTGAGCTACATCGGTTCTTGAATATTTGCGAAATGTTCCAAAAAGAAGAAACTTCGGCACCGGAAAAGGCCTTATTCTTACAGATAATTAAAACCAAATTAATAGGTAGAGCCTACGACGTTATTAAATATTCGGACGCCGAAACATGGGAAAAATTGCGGGAAGAATTACAAGACCGATTCTTAGAAACACGCTCTAGACTGTCTATACAGAACGAAATCCTCTCTCTCAAACAATACGGAAAAGAAGACGTAAAAGAATACGCTTTCCGAGCCCGAAAATTGCTCGCCTTGTATGAAGAAACGACATCTTCTCTTACAAGTGACGCAGCACTAACTAAACTCCTGGTAGCCGAGAATGACAAAATGGTTCTCAGGGCTTTCGAGGACGGATTAAAAGATGACCAAGTTCGTCTTTTAACTAAAGCCCAAAGGAATTCTTCATTCAAAGAAGCAACCAAATTCGCTATCGAACAGTCCGAGAGGAACCCTTCTTCTAACGATCGACCTCTCTCTTGCTCAAAATGCAACAGAAAAGGTCACACGTCAGAAACCTGTTATTCATCTAAAGTCAAAACAGAGAGCCCCAAAGTGATTTGCTCGTATTGTAAAACGCCAAATCATCACATACGAGAATGCCGAAATAGATTGTTTAACCAACGGTTGCTCAATTCGCGGCCCCCTAATACATTTCCGCAACAAAATTCATATCCACGGTATCAACGACCTGGAAATTCTCAATACCAGCAACCAAATAACACCCATTATATGCAGCCAAATCAACGGCAAACAAACAACTTTCAATACACACAGCCAAATCAACGGCAGTCATATAATTTCGAAAACCAACGGAAATCTAATAATTCGCAGCCCTCTAATATAAGATCCCCAACTAAAATATTGGAATCAAAATCCCCATTCAAAAAACATCCAAGTTCAGATACGAGAAAATGTTCGGAAAACGATCTTCGGCGAGACGAGTTAACAGAAACTCAGTCTCGCCTCAACTTAATGACAATATCCGCAGATGTTCACTCTCAACCCCAAGATTACACAGAGAAATAATTCTCCCTTTGAATTCCGATCAGCAGTCGCTAGTTCTAACGATCAGGAACTCAATAACAGCATTTGAAACTAGTACATTTTTAATAGACACGGGTGCTGAAATTTCAGTACTTAAGGCCACCACGGCGTTAGGTAACACTATCGTAAATAAAGGAAAATCCATACAGGTAACCTCATTGGCAGGAAAACCTCTATGCACATTAGGAACTGCGGAATGCAATTTCCAAGCAGAAGGTATATCTTTCCTTCATGACATCCACATGGTAGAAAGCAATTTTCTATTGAAACATGATGGAATATTAGGTCATGATTTCCTAAAAAGATTTTCCTGCATTATTAATTATGAGAACAAAACTCTCATACTCAAATTAAACGAAGTGTTCCCTGAAAATAAAAATAAAATGGAATCAAAAGTAATTCCAAAAGCAGCTAAAAAAGCTAGCAAAACAAATTCTAATTCATGCATACCACAAGCTGGTCAAGAAAAACTTAAATCGAATGGAGCCAAAAGCATAAAAATACCGGCCCATACACAAAATAAAATGGATCAAAAGTAATTCCAAATGCAGCTAAAAAAGCTAGCAAAATAAATTCTAATTCATGCATACCACAAGCTGGTCAAGAAAAACTTAAATCGAATGGAGCCAAAAGCATAAAAATACCGGCCCATACACAAAATAAAATGGAATCAAAAGTAATTCCAAATGCAGCTAAAAAAGCTAGCAAAATAAATTCTAATTCGTGCATACCACAAGCTGGTCAAATGAAAAACAAATCAATCATAGTCGGAGCTGAAAGTATAGAAATACCGGCCCGTACTCAATTAGTAGCAAAATTAAAAATCAACAAAAGAGGCACCTTTTACTGCAAACATCAAGAATTGGAATCTGGAGTAATAATTGGAAATACACTGATCAAACCTGACGAGGATAGTCATGCCAATATTCTCCTACTGAATCCCAATGAACAAGATGTCGCAATTAATAAAATGGACATAAGCCCTCAGTTGCAAAATATTAATAAATATAATATAATAAAATTATATCCGAACAAAGATCCTTTAAAAGAAAGACTACAAAAACTCAAAAATGAGATAGATCTTTCTCATTGCAACGCGGAAGAAGCGCACTCGATTCTAGATATGTGTCGTAAGTATAACGATATTTTTTACCTAGAAGGAGACTTCCTAACTTGCACTAATGCTACAGAGCACGAAATTCCTATACTACCTGGAAAACCTACGGTCAACATAAGACCGTATAGATTACCTCAAGCTCATCGCGAGGAAATTAATAATCAAATCAACAAAATGCTAGACGAAGAAATTATTAGTCCTAGCTCAAGCCCATGGAACTCCCCATTACTGCTAGTACCCAAAAAACCCGATGCCGCAGGTAACAAAAGTGGAGAGTAGTTGTTGATTTCAGGCGCCTAAACGACATAACAGTCGGCGACGCCTTTCCCTTACCAAATATCACAGATATTTTGGATCAACTAGGAAAAGCTAAGTACTTCAGTACTTTAGATTTAGCTAACGGTTTTCACCAGATCCCCATGAATAGGAACGATAAAGAAAAGACTGCGTTCAGTACACCCTACGGACATTATCATTACAATCGAATGCCCTTTGGTTTAAAACGGGCACCAGCCACATTCCAAAGGCTGATGAACAATGTCCTAATTGGTCTACAGGGTTTTGAATGTTTTGTATATATGGATGATATAATTATCTATGGATACAACCTAGCAGAACACAATGCTAGGCTTGAACACATTTTTGAACGACTACGCAAGCATAATCTCAAGTTACAACCTGAGAAATGCCACTTTATCAGTAAAGAAATAGCCTATTTAGGTCACCTGGTGACTGAAAATGGAGTGATACCAGATCCCTCTAAGATCAAAGTAGTTCAGAACTATCCAGTACCCAAAAAGGAAAGAGATATTAAATCTTTCCTAGGTTTCGTTGGCTATTACCGCCGCTTTATTCCGAATTTCGCTAAAATAGCTAAGCCTTTAACGGCATTGTTAAAGAAAGACGTTCCTTTCAAATGGGACGCTTTCACCGAGGAAGCTTTTTCCTTACCCAAGGGAAAGTTAGTATCCGCCCCTATTTTGCAATATCCTCGTTTTGACCAAGAATTTTTGGTCACTTCAGACGCAAGTGATCTAGCAGTAGGAGCCGTACTATCTCAGGGCAAAATCGGTCATGATAAGCCAATAAGCTTCGCAAGCAGAACCCTGAATAAAGCCGAAACCAGATACTCAACCATAGAAAAAGAACTGCTAGCAATAATATTCGCCGTTACGCAATTTCGCCCTTACTTATATGGTCGGAAATTTACAATTTTCACTGACCATAAGCCTCTTACATGGCTTATGAACCTCAAAGATCCTACCTCTCGTCTAATGAGATGGAGAATCAAATTAGAGGAATACGATTACAAAATCGTCTATAAATCAGGTAAAACAAACCAAAACGCAGATGCCCTCAGTCGCCTCATTCCTGAAAATAGTAATATTCAAATAATGACGAGGAGCAAACAAAAGGCTCAAGAAGAAGCCACAATCAATGACCAAAACGTCACAATAATAGAAGAAAACTCTAATAATCTTCTACCCATTCGTGGAATTAAAGAAAAATTTTTCATTTTACCTGTTGCGGGCACCACTACAGAAAGGTTATTAAAAACTTACATACCCGAAAATTATAATATTTCACCGGGAGAGACAAAAGTCTATAAACATAAGAATATTACATACATAGTATCACGCGCTCCCTTACCATTTAAAGATCAGTCTGACCAAGACATAGTAATGGATATATTTAAAAAATTTAAGGAATTATCCCCTAAAAATAAAACGATCCATATTCAAATTCCAAATCTAGATAATGTTTCCTACTTCAAGCTAAAGCTTCTCTGTTCAAAAGAATTTCAGAATTCAAGTCATAACCCTATTTTTTATCTCGGGAAAATCATTCAACTAAATCATCCCGAAGAAATCGAACAAGTAATCAGAGACTACCACATCACCCCACTAGGCGGACATCAAGGAGAAACGAGGACAATAAAGAAATTAAAAAGAATTTACTTCTGGCAAGGAATGGCTAAGGATATAAAAAATTATATAAAGAAATGTTCTTCGTGTCAGAAACATAAATCTAGTTCAAATCGGAAAATACCTATGAAAATTACATCTACCAGTAGTAAACCATTTGAGAAAATTTTCTTAGATATTGTAGGTCCCTTACCTTCTAGTTATTTAAATAACAAGTACATACTTACCTTCCAAGATGATTTGACTAAGTTTTCAGAGGCAGTTCCCTTACCGAACGCTGAAGCAAAAACTGTCGCCGAACAGTTCGTAACCAATATGGTATGTAGACATGGTTTACCTGAAGCTATTTTAACTGACCAAGGAACTAATTTCTTGAGTTCACTATTTAGCGAAACTTGTAAACTATTGAAAATACACAAGTTACAAACCACCCCCTATCACCCGGAAACAAACGGTGCATTAGAACGGAGCCACCGTACTCTTGCCGAATACCTCAGGCACTACGTATCCACTGATTCACTTACATGGGATACTTGGATCCCCTACGCTATGTTCGCTTACAATAACGCAACCCATTCAAGTACTGGCTACACGCCACACGAACTTTTGTACGGATTTCATGCAGAAATTCCTACCACACTAAAAAGGGACCCCGAAATTTCTTATAATTATGAAAATTATGCTAACGAATTAAAAGCACGCTTACAATACTCGCATAGAATAGCCAGAGAAAACCTTATTGGAAACAAGGAAAAAAGTAAAAGATATTACGATCGAGCTAGTAAACCTAAACCATTGATAAATGGAGACAAGGTCCTTATAAAAAATCATTCGAGAAAAAATAAATTAGATCCCCTATGGGAAGGCCCCTACGAAGTAAGAGATGCAGTCTCCTCAGAAAATTCGATCGTCCGTATAGGAAATAAAAACAAAAAAATCCACAATAATCATCTAAAATTGTTCATAGACTAAAACATAGTCAATTCTTCTACAGGCAAGATGATCAGCCTCATAATATCTCAATGATCACTCCGGTTGAACACAAACTACCCCATAGTGATAGTATCCCAAGAACTATCACAATTAAAAACAAAAATCAACAAGCACTTTTCGAGTTAAGTAAAGACATAATAACACTTGAGAATTCTGAAAATTCCAAACTACACGAGGTTACCCCTCATGACGTGCATCAATACGTCTTAATTTACATAATAATAATTATCATCACTTCCTTAATACTTATAAAGGTCACTATAAAATTCATTAAATCTAAACCTGCCCTAGGAAAATGTCAGGAAAATGAGTCCGATCAAATAGAGGAAAATAACGAAAACAAAAATGTAAAAAGAAATAAAAATCCTCTAACTAAAGCTACACATTAAGATAATCATTAATTCAAAAAAAAAAGAAAATGTAAGGATCTAAAATAAGATATCAATTGAGAAGAAACAAAATAATGTTAGTAAAGAAATCTGCCAAATCTTTTATTTTTACAGTACTAAGAAATTATTTGTATAAAACAACCTAATGTAACAACTTAGTAAATAGAAACTAAAAATGTTTCAATCAAAGAAAGAGAAATTATTCAAACTGTATATACATTTAATATAGAACCTAGATAGATCATAACCATTATGCACTATACATAACATAAGTCACTCATTAAGTAATGCATACAGATTGATGCAACCAATTATAATTAAAATTTTCTTATATATAAACATAAATCTACCAATTGTAAACTCCTATTTCGATACTCAAAATTTTTCTTCTCTTCAAGAATGCAAAATTTTTTTTCTCAGGGGGAAGGTGTTATGAATCTACAGATCATAACCTTACCCTATATACAATTACTCACCAATTCGAATTCATTATCGGCTCACCAAATACTTATCGCAATGATAATCAAATTTCTCATACCTACCTTTCTAAAAACAAAAACGACAAACTTATGTACATCGTACATACATAAATTTCAATCACCTTTTCCTCAGTCACAAAAATGACAAACATATGTACATCGCTACATATATACATTTGTCAGGTGCACTTCTTTACGCCACAAAAATGACAAACATATGTACATCGCTACATATATACATTTTCAACTGCATTTCCTCACGCCACAAAAATGACAAACATATGTACATTCGTACATATATAAATTTCAATCACCTTTTCCTCGGTCATAAAAATGACAAACATATGTACATCGCTACATATATATACATTTTCAACTGCATTTCTTCACGCCACGAAAATGATAAACATATGTACATTCGTACATATATAAATTTCAATTACTTTTCTCGGTCACAAAAATCTATAAACATATGTACATTCTTACATATAAATTTCTCGATCGTATCAAACAAAAGATATAATTGACCACCCGCAAGAAATCAACCTTTGTATTTCTTGACGTGTGTCCAAATATCAAGAATTATTGCATCTCGTGCAATTTGATGCCTATACGGCGCTTGGAATTTGCGATCGATTATGATCAAAGTCCATCGTGTGACCCGGGGAAATTTTAAATTTTACGTCATTGCCCCAAGGCAATAAACTTTGATATTTATGTGCGTACCTATGTGGGTACTCAGTTATTGATATTGATCAATAATAGCAAAGAAATGGAAACTAAGCATTTCTGATCAATATCAATAAATTGCAAGCCAAGATATATTACCTTTGCCCCAAATAAATTATTCTGCCTACCCTGAGAAAAATAGATTCATGTGGAAGGGAGTTTAGCACTAAATTCATGTAATAAACGCATAAATAACCTAACTTGATGTCCAGAGTGATGAAAACATTAAAAAGCCATTTCTTAAACACTAAAAAACTGAACACTAAAAATAAACCTGACACCCGCGCGCGATAGTGTCAAAACATCGTACACTTCATGTTCCCGTGACGTTTGACACATCTAAATGGGGTGAAATCGACCCGCGATGTCGATGGTAGCGTTCGCTTGGAGATACTTTACGTGAAAATCGAAATATTCGCGACTTTTTACAAATACATTTCCCACAATGAGTGCGAAAGAGACTTACAGTGGGAAAAAGACATAAAATATTACAAATGAGAGGAAAATCTATATATTCGAAACGGAAACCCAGTATATGGGAGTTCTAGAACAAGGTACACAAAAGAACACAGCTATTGTAAAAATAGATTAGTACATAATGTAATTGGCGAATTGAGTAAAAGTACGTTCATTTATTTAATCCCAATAAACCCAAGCAACATTTATTTATTCCGTACAGTCTACTCCAAACATCCAATGCGATTTAAATTTTTATTAATATCATAGGAAGTACCTGTGTTAAAAGAAAAATTAAAGAAAGTAGTGTCGCTTAATTAGCAGAGACTTTTGTTTTCCACATCCCCTCCTTTGCTTCTCTCACGTATTAAGAAAAATAAATCAGAATCCTCAAGTTCCATACATGAAACTGATATGAAAGTGACGCCCTGCCCAATGCCCAGTATTTACTCCAAGTACTAGTACCAGGCTAAACGGATTAGCGTTAATTAATATTCATCGTAATGTCGCAGTTTCTGCAGATGCAGTTCTAGATGAACTCGCAGGAAGTTCACGTAAATTAGAAATTCGCTTGTAGTAGGTAATTATGAAAAGAAAAAATTTTTGAACTTCATTCTTAACTTAAATCGCTTTTTAATTTTTTTATTTTATTTTATTTTATAAGAGAAAAATATACATATAATTTTTAATATATGTATTAATTTTTCTTATACATACATCGTATAATTTTTTATAAATTTTTAATATATTCATATTTATTTTCAATTTTTTTTTTAAAAATATTCAAAATAAAAACACATGAAATACTGTTCTACAATAATTTATTTTATTTGAGTCGCGACGCGTTTCGCCTTCTTAGGGCATTGTCAAGCAGGAAAGGTGTCAAATTGTGGAGCATTAAATTTGATATCAACTGACATGAAGTACAATTTCATTATTCGTTATTTTAAGTGAAAATTTTCAATATTTCATTTTATGGATCGCGAAAATGAAACGAATTTTTCTATAAGAAGGAGGTCATTCGATCAATCATTCTTCTTAATATTTTTCTGTGCAGTATTCATTTCACTTCAATTTAATTTCATTTTGGTCTTTTTTTCCCTTTTTTTTCAATTCCTTCAATTTTTTCTCAGTTTTAAATAAATTTTTGGGTAAAATTTCAACGCGTACATTTCGCATTTGTCGCGCAACAAGTTACAAGGTATTTCTTTTTACCTAGTTAAATCATTGGAAAAGGTGATTGTCAATGAAGTGTTAACATATGCTAATTTGGATGTTGGTTACACTAAATAGAAATCACAGAACAATCAGATTTGTCTAGGAGTGTCACATTTGATAAAGAGAAATAGTCAATGAATTAACCTATACACAGTGCCAAATTCTGCCTTTCATAAGGTAGCTTCACACTACGTGTTAGATTAATCCGTATTTAGCAAACCCTAATAAATTTTTCTTTCAGCAATAGTTTGTAGAATTGAAGTGTAATTTGAATCGTTATTGGCATTAAGAAGTTTTAGTAGAACTCGAAAACTCATTAACGTAGATATTTGTAGTAGTTAGGTTAGATCTTGAAATAATTTATCTAGTAATTATCGTTCTTTTTATTTCCAAAGCTTGTTCAAGTTGCTCGAATAGAGCATTCTTTCTGCCTGTCAGTTGCAATGACCGCTTTTCCAAATTGACTTTAGCATTCAAATAATGTACTCGAATCTCATCCAGTTTACGTCCCATTGCTTTTGATTATCTTTCAGAGTGTTTCGGCAGCTATACGAAACACTTGCTCAGGAGGTTAGCTATTGTGTCAACGCTTGTATGTAGTCGTCACTGACCTGCCGAATCAGATATAGGGCTGATTAAATAGATATAAAAATGATTAATAATTAATAAATGCCGATGCTTTGAATGTTCAACTTTATTTTATTTTTACTATTCAATTCTTCCCACTGAACAATTCACAAATGGTAAAATGTTCAACTCTAAATTCAACAAACTATGAAATGTTTATGCTTCATTAATTAGTCAACTAGAAAAAAATCGGACCTCTACCGAACAAAAGTCATAAAACAAAAAAAACTTTATTTGAAATGAAATGAAAAAAATTAGTTATTTTATGTTTACCAATTATTTTGTGGCAAATTCTACTGTTCTGATCTGGTAAATAATTAAAAAGTGGCAAAGTCCACGTCGAACGGCTTATACCACTCTGACCAAAAACAAGCTCCTGTGGCTTGCTTTATAGCGGTTCCCCCACCACACAGAATAAATTCGAAATCAAAGTCAATGCCAACTTGACTTACGTGCGTTTACAAAAGCTCTACCTCGTTGACGACCAATCGATGACAAGTTCCCAATTCCGAATATAGAAAACATACTGGACAAGCTAGGCAGAGCACAGTATTTTACGACCCTTGATCTGGCAAAAGGCTTCCACCAGATCTTAGTTAAAGAAGAAGATCGGAAGAAAACAGCATTTTCCACGCCTATAGGACATTACGAGTATGTGCGAATGCCCTTCGGGTTGAAGAATGCACCTTCAACGTTCCAGCGTCTAATGAACTCTGTCCTAAAGGAACACATAAATAAAATATGTGTCGTCTATTTAGACGATATTCTAATATTCCGCACAACATTAGATGAGCACATAAATAGTATAAAGAGAATATTCAATACACTACGTAGCCACAACTTAAAAATCCAAGTGGATAAGTGTAAGTTCTTTTCAAAAGAAACGGAGTACCTAGGTCATATTTTGTCACCTGAAGGCGTCCGACCTAACCCGAAAAAAGTAGAGGATATCTTAGAACTGAAATTACCAAAAACACCAAAACAAATAAAGTCGTTTCTAGGCATTACTGGGTACTATAGAAAATTTATTAAAGATTATGCTAAAGTAGCCCAGCCTATGACCAAATATCTTAAAAAGAACGTTAGATTAAACTTCAACGACCCAAATTATATAAATTCATTTGAAAAACTTAAAAGAATTATAACAGAAGCACCTATATTAAAATACCCTGACTTCAGTAGAAGGTTTAAATTAGTTACAGATGCCTTTGCAATCCGTGCTATTCTGCAGCAAGATAATCACCCAATCTGCTACGCCAGCAGAACTTTAAATGAACATGAACGCAATTAAATATTAAACAGTCTCCGAAAAAGAACTTCTGGCCATTGTTTGGTGCACAAATTATTTTAGACCGTATCTCTATGGTGTAAATTTCGATCTGTTAACAGATCATCAACCTCTTAAGTGGCTTTTTACAAAAACCAGAGGAAAAGATGTTAATCCAAGGCTTCATAGATGGTTATTAAAATTAGGTGAGTACAATATTAATTGGGATTACATAAAAGGGAAGGAAAATAGGGTTGCCGACTTCCTTAACCGAATAAACTCGGATACAAATGAAATAAACGTAGTCGAGACAAATAATTCAAGTAACGACACTGAGGAAGAAATGGAAAATTCCGAAGAACTTTCCGTCCTTTCCGTAGAAAATAACATAGGTCTTGAGAGTATTAGAACAATACATTAACAAAAGGAAAATCTTAATAATCACATTTCCATACTGGATACAGTGGTTAATCGATTTAAAACTCAAATTATATTAGTCAACAAAAAGGAAAAGGAATTATAAATAATGCATAAAAATAGGAAAATACATATAGACTCCGATGATTTGGATAACAACTTATCAGATATCTTAAGAAGATACATAAAGCCGGGAAAAACAGGCATATACACAGAATTGAGCGATAATGATTATAATAGACTACAACAAAAGATTATAGAATTATTTGGCGGCATTCAAAGCATAACATTTGTCAGATGTGTGCATCATGTTAAAGACATGGACAGCGAAGACGAAACATATAGACAAATCCAAAAATATCACAAATACGAGACAGGACACACAGGAATTAAAGAAAACTACGAAGGATTAAAGAAACTTATTTACTTCCCCAACATCAAAACTCTAATGGAAAAATACATTAATAACTGCGACACATGTAATCGAGATAAATACGATAGGAATCCCATTAAACGAAAATTCGAGGTAACTGAAACCCCCAAAGACATTAAAGAAATCGTACATATGGACACTTATACTAATTCCAAAGCTCACTTTCTTACATTTATAGATACATTTTCCAAATTCGCGACAGCTTACTACCTTGAAGATAGGAATAATCAAACAATTATATAAAAATTTAGAGAATACAAAGCACAAAGAGGAAAATTCCGTAAGTTAGTCACCGACAATGAATTTAGAAGTATTAATATAAAAGATTATCTTAAAATTGAGAATATTTACTTTCACTTAGTTAAACCCATTAACCACACTGGGAACTCCGATGTAGAACGTTTACACATCACCCTAAGTGAAAAAATTAGAGCTTTAGGGATTGAGGGTAAACAACTCAACATCAAAGAAAAAATGTGTAAGGCTATTGAGTGGTACAACAATACTTACCATTCAACTACTAAAGAAAAACCAATAAATATACAAGAAGGAAATTGCGACAAAAAAAATATATATATACAATAATCTTTGCAAGGAAAAGGCTAGGTATATTAATAAGCGAAATGTTAAAAGGGAATATAGGAAAGAAGGTTACATAAAAAATTATGAAAGTGTTAGACACAAACAAGAACCCAAATTTATCAAAGCCACATTAGACAATATACATGTCTCAAATATTAAAAGAAAAAATAAATTTTCAGGGCAGCTGGATCTTCAAAGCGTTTCAAATACTATGGATGTGCGTCCACAATAATCCAGGCACATCTAGCGGTTGATAAAATCGATACAAACTTCGGATACACCGAAATTAAATTAGAAGAAGTCAATATTATAAAAAAGTATGACAATATATTGCATTTAATAAGTCCCAATGAAATCCAAATCATTGTAGATAGTTAGAGATAAATATAAGACAGGCAAATCTACAAGAAAAATCTTTAACCCTCGACTACCAGTTGAACCACATTCGCAATAAAATTAATACATTAATTCCACATAGACAAAAAAACGTGGCTTGTTCAATTTTATAGGTACAGCATTTAAATGGATTTATGGCACGATGGACGACGATGATAGGCAAGAAATCGAAGAACATCTTAAGGTCATCGACATAAACAACCACAACGCTATAAATAATCTCAATGCCCAAATCAAAATCAATCAAAACATCAATGAAACCTTCGCAAAGCTAAAAGATGTCATTGAAAAAGATAGGCTGATGATTTCAGAAAGGCTAGACAAAATAGAGGGACTTGTCCTTTACACAGACTTTGCACTAAAACTAAAAATACTACAGGACAATATTGAACATATACCAAATAACATAGCGTCAGCAAGATTAGGCATCGTTAATAGTAACATATTAACAGACTTAGAAATTGCGGAATATAATATTGATACCGCAATAGATAATCAAGATAATATAATATTTGTGATTAGAATACCAAGAGAAAAAGTTTCCTTACAGACAATATTAATAACGCCAATAACTGACGACAAAAACGAAGAACTAACCCATAACATTCCAAAAATTGTAAAGTATGAAAATAAGATTTTTGATTATGTTCAAAACAGAGATTTGAAAGATTTAAAAAATTCCAACAATTGTATAATTAATAAGAATTGTATGAGAGTATATAATAATGCATACGAAGTCATAGAACTAAGTAGAGGAGTAGTATTAGTGAAAAATCAAAATAATGCCAATTTCAGCAGTACTTGTGACAAACGTAGAATGATGTTGAATGGAAATTATTTCTTAAACTTCAATAATTGTTCGATAAAAATTGATAATCGTACTATATATAATAATGAAAAGAAGTTCAAACAAAGCTTTGTAATATCAGACTATCTTGAACAAATTGAAGATTTAAATAAAAAATTATCATTTGACAATATCATTACAACACAAATGGAAAATATAAAGGAAATTAAGGAAATTAAATATAATAGAAAAATGCACTATATTTTTGGAAGTAGTTGTATTATAATAATTATAGGCATTATAATATTTATCGCAGTTCATACCTGTAAACATAGACCAAAATTAAAAATCAATAATGTGACTCAGGAGAGTCCTCAATTTAAGGAGGGAGGAGTTACGTCGGCAAATTTAACCGACATCACAGAACATGACACCTCAGAACAACCTCCACAAAATTTTCATTTATATAAAATATAAATGTTCCCAGACAATTTTGCTTAATCAACAGAACCCAGGAAATGCAACCGTTCCCATGCATTCCTGCTTAATAGATAAAAATTAAAAAGCTTTTATGTTTACGGGAATGAATGCAGATAGATAATTAAACTTGAAGTACAGTTTAGATTTTTCTCCCAAACCATTCAGAAGTTTTCAGTTTGTTAGTAGTAAAAGTGAATAGAATTAATTTTCAGTGTTAAGTTGTGTTAATCTTTTTATTCTTTCCAATAAATAAAATATCAATTCAAATTGATGTGGTTTTCTTGATTAAATATTCATTTTTATTTTTTGTGAACAAAATAATTAGAAATCATAACTGGAGTGTGCTTTCGTTCGTGCTTTTGTAAAAAAAAACTTATTGGCCTTAACCTTGTATGGCTATGTGGTAATCGTTCTCAACATTGTCAAGTTCAATAGACGGGCTTTCTGTGTGTGTGTGTGTTGTGTTTTAAATTTTTTTATAACCCTAGTAGAAATTGCTCACAGTTTTACCTTGACTCCTGCCCTGAAAGGGGCAGTTATTATGTAAACCAATACTAATTTGACTGACAAGTATCAAGGTGTGTGCAACTCATGAAGAAACATATAGAAAATTAAGCCCCGATGAGTCTTACGATGAGCATTCAGTAAAATCTCATCAAAAGGCTCATTGGATATCGTGAAAGGTTACTTGGAGTGTGTTCACGTCGGCGACTGCAGTCGACTTTAGTCAAAATGACTGCAGTCAAATTAACTCGGCCTGGAGAATGTGTGAGTAAACGTCAAAAGGTAAATAAGGGAAGGGGTTCAGACGCGAAATTTGCGCTTCGGTTGTTAATTATTCGTTTAAACTTAGCGAAAATGTAAATCATATCTTGGTAAATTTGATTTAACTTCTTTATATTTACATATTGATAGTTTTTATTATTTCTTTGCAGATACATATAGATGAAAGTGATGATGAAGAAATATTTGGGTGCATATCAATTCAACGGGAAACTCCGCAACGAATTGAAAATTACGTAGAGCGAGTAATTAATGGATATACCGATACAGAATTCCAGCAAAATTTTAGAGTGCCCCGCGGGGCCTTTCTAAAGTTATTAAGTATAATGTGCCCCACTAATACTGAAACTTTTGGAGCGAATACTTCCACATCTTTTGAGAAACATCTTTTTGCTGTAATTTGGCTTTTAGCTACACCAGATTCCTACAGGTTGGTAAATACTTCGATGCTATATTAAGAAAAAGTGTAATATTCAAGTCAATTTCAGATCAGTTCGGAGAGGTTTGACATGGCGAAATCATCATTATGGGAGGCTTTTGTTCGTGTAATAAGCATATTGAACAACCTTGCCAAATATATTATAAAATGGCCTGATAGCGATAAAATGCAAGAAATAAAAGAAGGATTTCAGCGAATGGCAACTATAAAAAAAGTACTAGGGGCCATTGACAGAACATACGTCAAAATCGATGCTCCACAAGACCATCCGGAAGAGTATATTAATAGAAAGTGCTATCATTCCATTACATTGCAAGCAATCGGTGATCATACTCTGAGGTTCACTGATCGCCTCGTAGGATATCCTAGTTCTGTTCACAATTGCAGAATATTTCGTAATTCGGATATTTACAAAACAGTCGCAGTGAATAGCCGAAGACATTTTCCAAATGGAGAATACATCCTTGCCGATAAAGCGTATCCATCATCCCTTTTGTGGTGTTTAGTGCCATACAAAGATAATGGCAGATTAACAGAACGGCAAAAAAATTTCAACCAACAGCATTCGAAAACGAGGCAAACTATTAAACGTGCGTTTGCTATCTTATTTGGACGCTTTCGTAGGTTGAAGCATTTACAAATGAAGCGTCAGGATGTCATACCAAGTACAATATTAGCACGTTGCGTTCTGCATAACATTTGCTTGGATTTCAGCGATGATCTAAGTTTTATGGACTCGATCGCTTCTGTACACGGGGATAACAGAGAAGTTGAAGTGATGGACGCTATGCATGAAAACTCTGCAGAAGCTCTTCATTTGCGAAACAGAATTTGTGAAGAATTGTAAATATTAATTGTGAATAAATTTAATGGATTTCTACAGTACTACTGTGCAGTCTTCAAAAATCATAGGAATAAGTGAAAAGTAAACGCAAAAGCTGAAATTATAAGAAAAATAAATAAAATAATTAATTTTACATTTTATCTATTATTTTGTTCATTATTTGATTGAAGTCTTTCTGCCCCTCTCTAAGAACTTCAATCAATTCGCTGTGTCTTGCCGCCTTCTCTTCCCTCATTATTTGTAGTAATTCTACCATTCTTTCTGACGGCCTTTTCCTTCGAGATGACGGTCCAGGTGCTGGTTCCAGCAAGTTTTCGAGAGCTGGCGCGGCTTCCTCGCTATTACCTGCCGCGATGACGCTGGTGTTGCTTCATCCACGTTTTCATGCGTTGATATTCCAGCTTCAAATCCATCGCCAGAAATCGGTAGAACTACTTCTATCGGATTGTCCTGACTGGAACTCGCGATTGCCACTGGTGCCACACTTGGATTACGCCCCAAAATTGCCGTCATCTCCTCGAAATAATCGAAATAGATGCGCGCCGCTCCGCTGCTGGCTGCACCTATGCTGTCCCACTTTTTGACATGCTGTTTTTTAAGTGCATGCCATTTCCAGCAGCATTGCTCACCGCCGTTCTTTGTTCGACCGCATTTCGCTATTATATTTCCCGAGCAAGTCAATCAAAGCCAAAATGGAACTTCTCGTCCATCTGGCTTTTAGCTTACCGCGCCGTTCCATACAACGTTCACCGGTTTCAGAAATGGTTGAAAATCACAATAAGAAATATAGACCATCAATTTAAGGTATTAAAAACCAACTTACGGCTTCTCCCACGCGCGTCTCTTACTTCCGGGCTTGGTGGATAAATTTCTTCCACAATGTATTCCTCGTAATCTACAAATAAAAAAACCCCAAAATTAAATTTTTTTATGATATATATTGCAATTTTAGCTCTTACCTCTTTCATCAGTAATCATATTATTATTATAACCCATTTCCATTTTGAAAATCTTACCTATTTCCCGCGCGAGTTAACTTGCTTCCACCTCACGAGCACGAAGTTAAATGACCCAAGTCGACTGCAGTCAAATTGAGTTGACGACGTGGACGCAATTTGGTGTGTATGAACACTCCCTAAAATGCCCCGTCCGGCTACTCATACAATTAAACGAGCCGTGTCCATGTACACTTTTGAGTACGACCAGAACGACATTTTCTGGGTCAAATTGACTAAAGTCGACTGCAGTCGACTGCAGTCGCCGACGTGAACACACTCCTGGTTACTTGGAGTGGCACGTTAATGACATTTCTAATAAGAAAAACAAGTGTCCACTTCACGTGTGCAAATTATGGCATTTCTTCGAAATAGTTGAGTTTGGATGAAAAAAAAAAAGTTCAAGTGTGTAAAAGTGAAGTTCTTGTAGAAACGTGAGAAAATATTCCATCATATCCTATAATTTTTTTGGTAAGTATATGGTAGAGATAGATATAGATTAGATGTCATTAGAAAAATTCACATAGCATTACTTTTGCTGTTTATTTCACTGTTCATAGATTTAAAAAATGTCTAAAAAATCAATTTGTAATCGTATGAGTGAGGAAATAACAAATTTTAAAAAGAGTGTAAAAAGATACAGGCAAATTGATTCATTTGGTAGAGTTGAAGATGCTTCCAGTAATGTCGCTTCTACATCAAACTCGGTTGAAAACCGTGAAAATATACCGACTAAAGCAAGTGTACTCATTTCTGATTTTGCCTTAGATGAAAGCAGTGAAATATACTTGAAGGAGTTATTAAATGAATTACAAATGCTCAAAAGCAATGGTATTCAAGTAGAAATAGACCGTAATGGGAAAATAATCAAAGTTCGTAACTTAGCATTTCACGAAAAGTCTAGACACTTCATGGAGAGTAGGTAAATAATGTAATGGTTTTGACTTAGCCCCTTTTTACATTATGTGTCTGAAATTTTTAGTCAATTCATGAAATGCTAAAAGCGTTTACGCCGATACTGTAATACCACCCTATATAACCAAATACTAGTAGTGGGAGATGGGTGGTGGAGGGGGAGGTCGCACTCAGGGCTGCGACACACACACCCACACACCACACATGCACACACACCCACATACACACACACATATGCACACATACACACACATCACGCGCGGCTACTAGTATTTGGTTATATAGGGTGGTATTACAGTATCGGCGTAAACGCTTTTAGCATTTCATGAATTGACTACAAATTTCAGACACATAATGTGAAAAGACGCTAAGTCAAAACCATTATATTATTTGCCTACTCTCCATGGAGTGTATAGACTTTTCGTGAAATGCTAAGTTACGTCAAAAGTCTACGACATATAGTATACACCTCATTGATTTAGGAGTTATGAAAAAAATTCTTAAAATGATATTAAAAATGAAAAATGGGTATTATGTAACCAATGTTACAGAAATTAATAGAAGACTTCAACAAATTTCAAACAATGTGCCTTATAAATTTTCAAGAGATGCAAGAACATTAGACTGTCTATTGTTATGGAAAGCAACAAAATTAAGAACGCTTCTTTTGTATTCTGGAATTGTAGTTCTAAATGGATTGGTTCATGATGACATATACTATCATTTTTTGCTACTTCATTCTGCTATACGAACTGTTACTTGTGAAAATCTTGCTTGCCGAATCTGCCCATAGCTAAGCAAATTTTGCAAGAATTTGTTAGCCATTTCCTACACTTTATGGGGAAGAAACTGTAAGCTACAATGTTCATTGCCTTTTACATATATGTGATTCAGTCCAGCAATTTGGGGAATTAGATAAATTTTCAGCATATATATTTGAAAATTATATGCATTACTTGAAACGATTGGTAAGGTCCCCAATCAAACCGCTTCAGCAGTTTCAAAGAAGATTAGGAGAAGGTATTTACATCAGTCAATACAACTACAATGAGAATCGGAATAACTTTAATATTAGCTGCAAACGTGAAAGCGATAGTTATTGCCTAATTAAGCCGAATACACTGTTTAGAGTTTGTGCAGAGGGATTTGCAAACGGGTCAGAAACAATAATGGGATATGAACTTGAAAACGTTTCTGATTTCTTTGTGGAACCTGTGAAGTCTTCAGAAGCACTTGGTATATTACAATACTCCGGACAAAAACTAGAAATAAAAGTCTTTAAAAAAACCGAAATTGAATATAAGCTTTCCCAATAAAATTAAGCGACGACATAGTACTGATTCCTTTATTGCATCATTGTTTTACTCGTTTCCAGCACTAAAACTAAACAATAAGATATGGACGAAAGAGACAATAAACCCATAGAACCATTATCACCAATCATCGACGGCTTCGCAATGTCAACGCAGAAAGGCTGTAAGAGTCCTTCAGTACTTTCTAGGGCTACATACAATATAATACATTGTAAAAATCATGGTAATATATTTTTTTTAATATAAAAAGTTGTACATATTTCTAATTTTTAAATCTTTTTAGTATCATTCTATGAGGACTCTCGCGAGAACCATGATTCTTCTGATTCACTATATGTAGGCTTTGTTTAAAAATATAGTAAAAATTACAAAATATATAGAATTTAAAACTTTCACTTCTTAGAATATTATAAAACCGCAAGATACCGATTTCAAAACTACTGTTTTAAGTAAGCTTGAGAACATCAGTCAACAGATTTTAGAAATCAAAACCACACAACAAGTGTTATTGCAAAAGGTTATTACCATTCTTTTTCAGTTTGAATCCCTTCAAATCAGATTTTAATTTTTCAAGATTTCCAAATTTGAAAGTGAAGCAAATGCTAGACAAATAGCAGACAATAAAATTAATTGTAACTGCTTAGTGTTGTCAAAACGAATAGACAAAAATGTAAGTACATTAACAGGGGGAAATAAAAATGAGGTAGAGGAAGAAGTATCCGCAATGTTTCCAATTACGACAATTAGTGACCTAATGGATGTTGAGGATCATATAAAGGATGCTCAATTTGGTTTAGCAACTGTAAGCTGACATTTTTCTTTTGTTTGAATAGTAAAATTGAATTGTATTGTTTCTCTTCTAGACTGGCTGTTTAAAGAAAAAGAAAAAAGATAAAACATTAGAAGCAGTATTTCGTCTTATTGCTACATACAGGGCTTACTTGGAATTTAACCTGGATGGGAGAAATGGAAAGATGAAATTATTAAGTCTGCAGTTATTCGATAAAGTTTTATTTCGTAAATTATCGCTATATAAAATAAGGTTCATGTTTGTACAATCTTTTATCGTAAATATTTGGGGTCCTAGACTGGCTGTTTAAAGAAAAAGAAAAAAGATAAAACATTAGAAGCAGTATTTCGTCTTATTGCTACATACAGGGCTTACTTGGAATTTAACCTGGATGGGAGAAATGGAAAGATGAAATTATTAAGTCTGCAGTTATTCGATAAAGTTTTATTTCGTAAATTATCGCTATATAAAATAAGGTCCATGTTTGTACAATCTTTTATCGTAAATATTTGGGGTCCTGCTCTACAGACATGATTAGAAAGGATTATGAGAAGGAGCTTAGAAATTGCATTATTCATACTCATAATCGATTTACTAGAGCGAAATGTACAGCTAAGTATGCAAAATATTGTTTATTATTGATCTACAATTTAAAATTTCCTTTGATCTTTTAATTGTTTCTCTAGCAAAAACAAGAACCTTACAACCAATGCGGGAACATGAAACTGAGGGAAAAAAAAGGATTTTGAATTTATGGCTGTAAATTGGTTGATTTTGAATTAATTTATTGATTTGTTTATTTTAAATTAATGTTTTAATTTGTTCTTATGCCCAAATCCTTGCCCCTCAGCGCCCCTGCATTGTTTATTCTGTTTCTTAGTTAACCTCTCTTTTTGCTAATAATGGATTTCTGTGCTTCTCTTAGTAGTAGCTTCTTTAAGTGGATTTTAGGATTTTACAAAACATAAGCTGGAAAATATGGGAGGTTGACTTGAAACCGCAGTTTGAGTAAAATCAGTAGAAAACTGATTTTGATTCTCTTTTACTAACTCCTCATGACACTCATTGATCTGCTCATTAATAAACTCATCATGACACTCATTCAGTTGCTCATGAATAAGCTCATCGTGGCACTCAATGATGTCCTCATTATTAAGCTCATCATGACACTAATTGATATGCTCATTATTAAGCTCATCGTTACACTCATTGACATGCTCAATAATAAGCTCTCCGTAACACTCATTATGTACTCATCGGAGTGCTCATCTATAATTGTAAAATGCACAAAAAAGAAGCAAAGTATGAATTTCTAAATAAGTAAAAGAGATGCAATATCTCATGCATACTTTCTGTGAATAAGTAAATAAATGAGTTTTTTCCCGGTTTTGATTCGAGCGCGAATAAATTTCATTAGTACGTTCATCTGATTACTCATGAGGAGCTCATTGATAAGCTCATCATGATATGTCTAGTAGGGAAGTTTGTATATGCTGAAGGTAAGCATTACCCTAGTAGAAATTGCGCAGTTTTACCTTGTCTCTTGCCCCGCAAGGGACATTTATTATGTAAACCAATACTAATGTGACTGAAAAGTTTCAAGGTGTTTGCAATTCATGAAGAAAATAGAAAATTAAGTCAAGGTGAGCCGTCTGTTGAGCATTCATTAAATCTCATCGATATTTGGATATCATGAAACTGCTAAACCAGCAATAAATAAATATTTATTCTTATCATCACCGTGTCAGAAGACATTTCTAAGAAAATTTGAATTGATTTTTGTGATTTATTTATTTATGTTTATAAATTATTTATTTTAAATAAATATTTTGATTTCATTTCTCCAAAAAACCAATCGCCCAAAATGCTGAACAAGACGCTATGCCGAAATCCTTACGCTTCAGCGGCTCAGAGTTTGTCTTGCAACCGGAGCTTGAATTCGGAAAAATATATGAAATCAATCGTAAAATCTGATTCTCATTTAAGAACTCATCGTGACACTCATTGACATGCTCATTAATAATCTCATCGTGACACTCATTACGTACTCATCGAAGTGCTCATCTAATATTTTAAAATGCACAAAAGAGAAGCACAGCATACATTTCTAAACAAATGAAAGAGATGCAAATAAATGAGTTTTTCCCGGTTTTGATTCAAACGCGAATAAATTTCATTAGTACGTTCATATGATTGCTCATGGGGAGCTCATAGCTGCAAGTAAGTATAGTATAGCGTAATGATGGAAGATAGGCGGAATGACTTTTTTATGTTTTAATTTTTCTTCGTGTTTTTATAGCGGCACTGAGTTGTGATAACTCTCGATTGTCGTGGAACTTTATCACATGGACTTTAGACTGCAGGGGGATTTGTTGTTGTGTGTATGTAGGTATTTCGCATGTAAGATTGATGGAAGGTAGGTAGTGGCTGTTTAGCTTGAGTTCTTGTGAGCTAGCATTATCAGATGTTTGGTTCGAAAGTAGCATAATTCGGAAGTAGCCTAATTCGACCACACCAGTATTATTTAACTGATTGGGGGGTTATTTCGCTGATAGATACAGTATCGACCACTACTGGTTCCTTTATGGAAAATAGCCACTTGTTAGGCTGAGAAAGTTGGATCCAGAAATCTAATTTTGAAACTTTCTGAATTTCACAGTGGGCAGGTATAAATTTTGAAGGTTTGAGTAGATCAATCTCACATAGGTTATTAGTTGAGTGTACGTTAAATATCGGGTGAACTATGCGACAAAGGTAGTGGGTTAGGTCTGATGTTTGATAATTTTGTAAATCGAAATTATTTAACGAATAATAATGTACTCTGTTGTAACCTATTACTAGATATTCGAGAGAAGGTTTTATGTAAGCAAAATTTTCTTTATGTGCTGTAGGGAATGGGTATACCTTCAGTAGTTGTTAATTAAATCTGAAAGGTAAAGGGAGTTTAAGGAGAAACATTTTTTTATTGTTAACAACCGCTGTACGTATGTTACTAACTTGGTAGACCTGTAAAATATTGTTGTTCTCTTTTTTGATGGGTAAATTAAGGGAATTTGGTATTTCTTCTTGGATGGTCTCTAGTGCGTTTTTCATTTGCAGGGGTGTAATAATTGAAGAGTGTGGTTTACAGTGTCACACGTTTGTAACTAAATCGATGAGGATATTTTCTACGTTTTGGTACCTAATCATCATTAGAGTGGTTAGGTAGACTAAGGTCTCTAACTCTTGGGTGATATTCTGTTTTATATTTTCATGTTGAGTAAGGTCTTGACCGTCTAGATGAATATGTATGGGTGAATGCTCGAGCTATCGGTGTCTGTTGTAGACAAAAAACCAAACGATTAGTGTCTAAATTTTTTATTTAAAGTCTGCCACAACGTTTCACGGGTGAACACTCCGCGTCTTCAGGTGGTCTTATCTATAAGGTAACTATCATGAGCCTTTGCCAAAATTTACAATATTTAAACAACTTACGAAAAAGCATTTATGATCATTAATTAACTCACTCCAATAAAATATAAAAGTAATGGTCGAAACAATAATAAATTAACATTTAAATGAAAAAACACTGTAATAAAAACCTATGAATTATTAAACAAATACAAGAGAAAGAACGAAAAAGAAACTACTTTTGAAAAACACACATTTGAGACCACAATATTTAAATCTCACGTCTAAGAAATAAAATAGCATCCACATTGCGCGATTTGTCGTTACTTTATGATCAGGTGAGAGAATGTTTTTAGGATCGCATATCTGTATACACAACGTAAGTGTATATGTGGTGGGAGGAAGCCCTCATTATGGGTTAGCTAAGAAGTGAGCAGTACATCGAATTTATGTTGTCGGTGTCTGTTTTCCGATTCATTGTATTGGGGTTGGTGTAAATATGCAAAGCCTCAAGGCAGATCCTCTTGCTAATATTTTTTTCCTTACATAGAATCGTAGTATTGTTAAAATCCGGACAGTGGTTTGCCTGCACACAGTGGATAGCCAAAGCAGTCTTGCAGATCTGTTTATTTTTTATCTCCAACTTGTGAACCGCAAGCCGATTTTTATGTAATTGACTTGTGGTACCTACATAATTTAAATTGCAATCTGAATTGTCTAAAATTGAACCCATGCACGGAATATTATAAACCAGGTCCGTGGAATGTTCCTAATCTGTCCTATCTTTAACACGGCTGAAACACCGCCTAATGGTTTTGTCAGCTTTAAAGGCCGGACAGATTCGATCATTTTTTTCAGTAACCACTTCGATATATTTTGTTTGTATTTTGTTGTGTGGTATCCATTGTTGCTTCGGTGCGATTATTATTTGGATGCTTAGGTTTATACTCGTAGCTGGTTATTAAGTATTTAATTTTGCGTGCAGGGAATGCATTGTCCAGCAGGATTTTGTATATTCTCTTCTTATTTCTTTTATGGAAACAACTGTCCCTTAATCCTAGTATTCTATCGACGAGGTTCTTAGCTGTATTGACTTTTTGGTATTTCGGATGATAGGAGTTGTAGTTCAGCAATCTACCTGATGAGGTAGGTTTCTGATACCAATCTGTGATGATGGTATCATTTTTGCGTATTGCTAATACTTCAAGGTACGGAATCTTACCATCCGATTCAATTTGTACAGTGAATTGCAGTTTCCTGTGAAAACTGTTGAATATATTTAATGTAGCCGGAATATGTTCCTGTGGCAATACAGTAAAGAGATCGTCAACATACTTAATCAGAATTTTAGGTTGATACGGAAGTTTTTTCATAGTGCTATCCAACAACACTTCCATTACAATGTCCGCCATTATGGGGGAGAGCGGGTTACCCATTGGCATTCCGAAAATCTGCCTGTATAATTTTCCGTCGAATTGGAAATAATTACATTCAATGATGCAAAATTGTAAGATCTCCATGAACTTATTTTTGGAATATTTGTGATATCAGAGATCTGCTCCCACTTAACTTCAAAGGCGAGCATACGCAATGACGACGGCCGTAGGCCGAGGCAGGGCACGTCGCGAAGGCCGCAGGCCGAGGGCGGGCTTGTCGTTGGTACCTAATCTACCTTTTGGCAACTTGTGTGTTGTGCCGACCTATGGTGGTGAGGGGCAGAGCCCGAGGCCAAGCTGGAGCTTGTTCGCTATTATTTTATCCAATGCTTGTCTGTTTGTATTGTGTTGATTATGTTTATGCATGGAATGTGTGTGTTTGAGTATGTTAATATATGTTAATTTTTAGATTTAATATAATGTTATGTATATAAATGTGTTATTCATCAAGCGAATATATATATATAAATAAAAGATATTTCTTAGTTTTTCTTTCTTTTTTGCTTCTTTCGATTTTTTGTTTTCCTTTTCATTTTTGACTTTGATTTTATGATTAGTATTTTCGTTGTTCTTTTCGCATTTATTTTCTTATTCTTTACTTTTTATTTTCAATTAGTATAATTTAGGTGTGTATTTACTTATTGCAAACACTATCTTAAGTATTTTTGAATTTGTTATTGTTGAGTTCTCCATGTTACGTCCCGATAAATGTAACAATGGCGACTCTCAAACATGAGTAGGTTCTCAGCATATTTAGCGAATATGCCTTCACCGAGGTTTTCTCTATCTTTGCAATATGTTATATTGCATCTTTAGCCATGTAGGCTGCTATGGTTGGCGTCACCAAAACGTTTTCTGCTCCCGCCACGGAGCGTCATCAGCGGTTTTACTAAGCTTTGAGCGAGCGGTCACTCTCTAATTTGTGCATGTGCACGAAACAATTATATGTTTGCCTTGATTATTTGTTATTCCTGGCATTCCTATTATTTTATTCTACTTCTATTCCTATGTTTATCTGATGTTGAAAACTAGTTTGTATATATAGAGTGGGGTTTTTCTTGTTTTTTGTTGTGGGCAAAGCTATTTGCTCATATATATCTATGGTGGGCTTCTTTTTAGGTCAGTAAATTTTTCGCTTAATATATATACACTATTTCCTGGTGTTGCTTTTCTATCCATTCCAAGTTTTCTGCAATTTATTGTTGTTATTTTATGTCGTTATTGTACTTAGACGCTTCACTTATTTTGTGCTGCTGTTTTGAATTGAGATGTCTTAGAATGGATATATAATGCAGCAGTTAGAATGGCCATTTTCTATATGGTTGTTGTAGTTGCTGTTTTCGGTTTGCTCTTTTTTCTTCTTAAGTGCCCTGTATTTTGGTTTATTGCATGTTTTTTATTGGTTCTAGTGTTGGGTGGTGGTTCATCATTTTTTATTTTCAATTTTTATTTTTATTTATTTAGTTAGGTTCTTCTGGGCATAATTTTGTTGTTTCCTTTTCCATTTTTATCATTCTGGAAATGGTTGGTGCTTGTTAGTTCGTTGATACTTCTTGTATTCCTGTTATTTGCAATATATGCTGCTATGTATTTAGCGGCTTTCTTCTTTCCTTTAACCCTATCTAGTGTGAAGACTCTTTCATCCATTGTGTGTCCTTCCTGTGTTGTGTGTCTAAATATGCTTCCTGTATTGGCTTTATTTTGTATTTCAACTGTTTCGACTATGTCTTTTTTGCCAGTGTGTATTATGAACTTCTGTTCACAATTTTTGCATGCAAACAGAATAATGCTGTTCCAGTTTTCTGGTTGTATTACATGTCCTTCTGCGCTGTTTGTGCTGTGTATATATGTGTTTCTTCTTATCCCATCCGCTCCCTTGTATCTATCTCTTAGATTTGCCTTTGGTGGGTTGTATTGTACTAGTTGAATATTATTCGTAATTGTTTTATTTATGTCCTTCTTGTAGTGCTCTGTTTTTTGGCCATGATGTTGCATTTTTATGTATTTCCTGATTTGTCTGTCCTTTTGCTTCGATGTTATTGCTTTTGATTCGAGTTTTTTTGCTTCCATTAGCAGTATTTCTGTGTTCATGGGGTTCAATGTAAATAACTCATTTGTCGTTCTTATTATTAGATCCTTCTTTCTTCCGGTGTGGTTACCTTTCTTTATGGCCTTTAGGAAATTTGACCTCGTTATTGCTAACGGGTAGTTATTATCCCATAACTCTTTCTTCATTATGTTCATTGTTTCCTTTATGTGCTCCTCGTTTGTTATGGTGAGTGCTTAGTTCATTCTTTCCTGTATCGTGTTCGTTTTGTATTGTGTTGGTTGGTTTGAATGGTAGTTAATAAGCCTATTTGAAGCTATTGGCTTCTTGAACCATCTTGTTTCAAAACCTTTTTCAGTTCTTCTAAATGTTATGTCCAAGTAATTTATGGTGTTTTGTGGTGTTTCTTTCTCCACCGTGAATTCCATTATTAATTCTTTTTCTGGTAGCTCCTTTATTGCGTTAATATTTGTTTCTTTGGCATATAGGAAGAAATCATCTACATAGATTTTAAGTATGTCTACTCCTAGTTGTTTTATTTCGTTGCCAATCTTGTTTATTACTAGGTCTATATATATGCTGGCATATTTGGTTGAGGTTTTTCCTCCCATTGGTGTGCCTTTTGTTTGCAGATATATTTGGTTGTTGATGCTGAAATAATTTGCCTGTTTAATGTCGTATTCAATTAACATTAGTAGGCTTTCTATGTTGTATTGTGTCATTTGTGGTCCTATTATGTATCTGATATCTTCTTTTAACTTGTTCAGATTTATATTATTGAACATATCCTTTATGTCTGGACTGAACATTACATATCCATCTTGGATTCGTGTTACGTTCATTAGTTCTATGAGGTCCATTTTGTTTTGGACGTTCGGGTTGTGTTCTAGGCATTTTAGGTTTCTCATTTCGTTCAGTATCTTGTTGATGTATTTTCCCAGCTCTGTATTTATTGCACTGGTTCTTGATACTATTGGTCTCATTTTCAGTTCTTGTTTATGTAGCTTTAGGACTGGATGTAGTATACTAATTTCGTTCTGGTAATCTTTCAGGTTTGCTAGCATTCTTATATCTTCTAGTTCGTTGTGTTTTTCCATTACCGGATGATTGTGTTGGTGGAATCCTTGTTTAGCTATTACCTGTAGCTTGCATTTATAAGATGCTTCCAGTGCTCTCTGTAGTCTATTAGTATCTTGGTTTATAATTTAGGTGTATATTCCTTTATCCTCACCTTCTTTTAGCATTTTGTCTAGTAGCTCGTTCAACTGCTCCTTGTATAATGCTACCGTGACTTTGCCTTTATCCGCTTCCATTATGACAATGTCCTTTCTTTGTTTCAACATTGCTTTAATTTTTCCTAGCGCTTTCAGGATTTTCATATCAATTTTGGTTAATTTTCTTTTATTAATCTTCTGGACATATCCGTTTGTGTTTATTGCCAGTTTCCTGGTTATATTTCTGTATTGCATTGGTTGATTTTCTACTGCTATATCTGCTATTTCATTTATGGTGCTAATCGTGTCTATTGGGTTTAGTTTAGTGTTTGGGAGGATGAATTTTGGCCCATATGAAAGTAGTGCTTCCATATCCTGAGTCATTTGGTAGTAGGTGAGGTTTTTAAAAACTTTTTTCGACTTTTCTTAGTGCCATTATTGTTTCGTCCTTTTTCTGGTGAATAGATTATTGAATTTGTGGGTATTAATTTGAATGTTTTGTGTTGATTTTGTTTTTGTGTGTGTGTGTGTGTGTTTCAGTGTTCTGATATGATTTTGTTTTGGTGTTTATGTTAATTTTGTGTTGATTATTTTAATTGTCTTGTGTGGCGCTATTTGTATTCGCTTTTTCTTTTTTGCTTTAGTTTACCTTATCTAGTTTGTGCTAAAATTTGTCTATAGTTTGTGTTTTTTGGGAGTGATTTGTCTATGCTTATGTGTGTACTGCTTTCTTGCTTTATTTCTTTGCTATATGCCTACCTCAGTTTTGCTTCTCTTTGCGATTTGTTTTATATCTAGTGCTATATTATGTCTAGGAGTATAGGCTGTTTTGTTGTTGTTATATGCCTAATGTTCAGTTGCACTAGATTTACGTTTTTTGTTGGTCTATTCTACTTTAAGTTTTTCTGAAAAATAATAATTTTGTCTTCCTTTATTTTTTGCCTATTATATTTTATTATTTGGGACCCTCCTTTCTCCCATTGTCTTGTGAGTTGTGTGTTGGTTTTTTTGTCTGTGTTTTTATGGTGTTCTGGGATTTGAGTCCCTATCCATTACCATAGTGCCTACTCGCACATGCGCCTTCAGTTGCTGTTCTACCTAGTGTTTGGTGTTGGCTTGTGTGGTTTGTGTTTAGCCTCCCGGGCACACTACCTGGTGGTAGGTATTCCCTTGAGGGTGTTAGATTACTCTTATGCAGTGGCCAATGGACTACATATTTTCATCTAACACTCCTGCTTTGGTTTCCTACCCCCGATACTGCCCTTGTCTAGGAGCTGGAGTAACTTTTTAATTTGTAGTGCTTGGTTTTTGCCTTGTGCCCTTCACTGTTTACATCTCTAGATGTATCTAGGACACAAACAGTGGTGGCCGATGGTTGGCGAAGCGGTGTACAATAGAATGGTGCACTATTATCCATCATTGTTTTTTTAGTTTATACACCAAGGCACTTTGGCATCTTACTAATGTGCTTTCTTTCACTGTTAGTTATGGTTAACTTTCTAAATTCTGTGTAATGGTGTTTCTTATCACAAGACCATGTGATGCTTGAGGTGGGTTCTCTCCTTCTTCTAACTAGTTGCTAATTATTAATTTGTCTTCTGCTAACTTGACCATGGTTACTGATCTATTTTCTTCTAATTTTTGTGTTCTGATATGTTCCTTGTACCTTACAGCTTAACCGGGCGAGGCCAAAGGCCGAGCATACGCACTGACGAGGGCCGTAGGCCGAGGCAGGGCGCGTCGTTGGTACCTAATCTACCTTTTGGCATCTTGTGTGTTGTGCCGACCTATTTTTTATTTTCCTTTTAAATTTATATGTAGATTCACTAGCTTTTCTTGATCTTAGTTGTTTATAATTTCCTACTTTTTGTAATTCTATCTTGTGTTATCTATTTCTGCTATGTTCTATTTACCATACAACTTAACCGGGCTCGGCCAAAGGTGTTTGTCGAGTAGTTTCATGCACTGCTGATCGATATGTGAGCAGGAGTAAAGGTAAATGTCCATCCCAGTCTCATTGATGTTCTGCTACATGTTTCGCGAGATAGTCTAAAATCGTGCGGTTAAATCGCTCCACCATTCCATCTAACTGCGGGTGTAAAGGGGTCGCACGAATCTTTTCCACACCAAATCTTCGTAGCACTTCCCGAAATATGAATGATTCGAAGTTTCTACCCTGATCTCAATTGATTTGCAGGGGTAGTCCAAATCGAGAGAAGACGTGCTCTATTAAAGCTTCCATAACGGTGCCTGCGGTTTTTCCTGTATTGCGATAGCTTCTGGCCACTTTGTGAAGTAGTCTGCTACGACTAGAATATACCCATTACCTTTAGTAGTAGTTGGTAATGGTCCTAAAATGTCTACTCCTAGTCTTTCGAAAGTGGCGCCTGTATTACAGACTTGTAGCGGTGCTCTTGTCCTAAGAATTGGGCCCTTGCGCTCCTGATATACTTTGCATAGCTGGTACCAGTTCCTGATATCTTCGGTACAATTCACCCAATAGTTTCTAGTCAATGCCTAGATGGCCGCCAGTGGCATTGCTGTGCTGGTGTTGGCGCATTTCGTCTTTTCTTGAGTTAGGCAAAATAATTTGGTAAATAATTGCGGTCGTACTCACGAAACTTCGACATAACACATCGTCTTTAATGATTAGTGATGGCCACATCGACCAGTACGCCTTGATAATTGGAAGAAGAGGGGAATTTCCTCACGCTTCGGTCGCTTATCCTCTTTTAACCAATTTTTTATTATTCTCAGATGTTCGTCGTCCTCTTGTCGGGTAGCGATTGAATCCTGAATAACGGCTATCCTTAGTCTTTTTCCTCTAAAAGAGCACAATGGCAGTTGGAGCTTAGGCGCGGACGATGAGATAAAGCATTTGCATTTCCATGCTTATTCCCAGGTCTGTGTTGTATCTCAAAGTCAAAGATTTGAAGACGTTCTAGCCATCTCGGAATCTGTCCTACTGGCTCGCGGAAATTCATCAGCTATCGTAATGAGGCATGCCCAGTTCGTATGGGGAAGTGACGACATAGGAGGTAAGGTTGAAAATGAGCTATCGCTTTCACTACAGCTAAAATTTCCTTATGAGTTACGCAATAATTACGTTCCGGTTTATTAACTGTTTCGCTGTGGAACTCAATAACCTTTTCTTCACCATCCTGAATTTGTGACAATACAGCCCCCCATTCATAATAGCTGGCATCGGTGTCTAGAACAAAGCGGGCTTCCTCCTTTGGTTGTGAGAGTATAGGTGCCGTTATCAATTTTTTATCAGTCAGTGTGGTGAGCGGCTTGGCAATTTTTGAAAAATCTTGTATGAAGCGGCGATAGTAAGCGCACAACCCAAGAAACGATTGAATTTCTGTCTTATTAATAGGCTGGGTCCAATTTTGGACAGCTACCACCTTATCCGGGTCAGTTGCTAGACTCTTGCTGGATACAACGTGCCCTAGAAATTCTTCTTCGTCCCTGCAAACCTGACATTTCGCTGGAGATGGTTTAATGTCATCCAAGTATACCAGGCAGGTGGTGTAGGGTATACTTTCCAACACTAACTTCATTAATCGTTGGAAGGTAGCTGGAGCCTTCGTTAGCCCAAAGGGCATGACACTGAATTCATACAGACCACTTCCAGTGCTTAATGCTGTCTTCTCGCGATCTTTTCTGTCCATTTCAACTTGCCAATACCCTAATTGAAGATCTAATGTGCCAAACCACTTGGAGTTCCCATGGCATCTAGAGTTAGATCAATTCGTGGAAGCGGGTAGGAGTCACTTCGAGTGACGTCAGTAAGCCTCCGGTAGTCGGCACAGAACCGAAGTGAACCATCTTTCTTTCTAACCAGTACGACGGGGCTACTCCATGCACTTTTTGATGGATGTACAATGCCTTGCCGGATCATTTCTTGTATGAGATTTTCTGCTTGTGCTCTTCGAGAAAGAGGAATCCTGCGTCGAGGCTGCTTTATGGGTCTAGCATCTCCAATATCGATTTTATCCCGCAGTATGGAAGTTCTGCCGATGTCATCTTTTGCTTGGGAAAATATGTCCTGGTAGCTGTATAAAAGTTGCCACAGAAAATCCGCAGCTCTTTACCTAAAGATAGGATACTACACTGAAATAGTTCGAAAAATTCGGGAGATGTATTTGCTGTTTCAGACTGACTTCTTCTATTTATCATTTTAGGTATGAGTTCCAAGCTCTCGAGGTCAGCTCCTGCTGAATTTCGAGCTTCCATCTGAGAAGTAATCAGAATCAGGGTTGAAACGATTCTGTTATTGTCCGCTTATGCCGGCA
The DNA here is from genome assembly GCA_963930735.1 of Dioctria linearis. Classification (NCBI taxonomy): domain Eukaryota; kingdom Metazoa; phylum Arthropoda; class Insecta; order Diptera; family Asilidae; genus Dioctria; species Dioctria linearis. The sequence continues at coordinate 214,955,992 of OZ005742.1, read as the reverse complement.
GAAAGCAATCTGTGATATTCTGGAGATTAGAAGTGGATGGAATCAACACTTGTTCAGTAGATGAGCGGTTAACGAATAGTTTTCTCAGATCTTGTTCTCCAGGTCGTTTAATCAGAAGCTTTCCAATTTGTGCTTTTGACTCTGGATTTGTTATTTGTTTTATGTGAACTATTTCGTTGGCGATGCAAAGAGTACCAAGTCCGTAGTCCAACTTGCAGGTTTGGCAAAGAAGTAGAAGTCAACTCCAATGATGCAGGCATCGGATATTGTAGCAGCGAAGGCAACATTTCTCCACTAACGCTCCGAATGACGGCATTTGACGGACTTAATTTAGTTTCATAACACGATCTATTTAATATACCAGGGTGGATTGTGATCTGGCTTGCTGCCGTATCGATAAGTAGATGGCAAATAGCACCGTTCACAGTCCCATCTACTGATATGTTGTTTATGGCTTCGGTAGCTCCTATAAAATTCTAAGCGGATCCGGACTTGCTTTTCCAGTAACTCCTACCCCAATGGGTCAGTGGCTGGTAGGTTAAATCAGTCTGATCATCGACATACTCTGCAGGCGGTGGTATGATTACCTTATTTTCTACGGTATTCCGTATTTCAGAAATGTCCTTGATGTATGTCATGGTAGTACGGGGACAGTAATCCTATGTCAGGGTAGGACTGAAGCTGGATTTTTTGCTTGTCAGTATTGGTATTAGTGAGTTTGCTGGATCTTTGGTAAGCTTCAGTTTTTTTTTAAATAGTCAAAGGCCGTGCTAGAATAGCTTGTCTCTTTTCTGGTGTAAAACTGTTTCCAATTACTGGTTGCTCTTTTGGTCCAGTCACATTGATAGCCTCCCGCTTTTTGTGCCAGCTACTACATCGAAGATGACAGACTCACCGTGTCCTAAGGAGGCAATTCTCTTCTGGGGTTTTTTGCCTTAATATTTGTTCCATGTACGAAAACCTCTTCTTCGTTATCTTGTCGGTCTATAAAGCCATATCTTTGTCGCACATTAAACGATTATACTGTGCCCTCGACCTTAGTTTCAAGCATAATTGGACAATTTGGTGTTAGTTTTTTTTTACTGACAGGCTTTAGGTGATTCTGAGTAATCTATAGTTTTTGAGGTCGTCTTGATCTTTGATTTCCTTGAATTCGTTGTCTGCGCAGCAGACGTGGGTTTTAAATATTTAGTCTGCTGGGAAGTTTCGCCTTTTAACATTTTGGAATATGCTGGTGTTGGAGCTCTGTTTGTTGCTCGGCCCAGTCTTGGCTTCACAAGTCTGGGCGAATATATTTTATTTATTTATTTAACTATTTATAACTTTACAGCGATAGCTTACAGACTAAAGTCACAATTAAAAGCTACCGGTTAAATTATTAAATCCAAGTATTTATGTTAATGTATTTCATCAAGAAAAAGATGACTAAAATGTTACAAAAAAAAAAAAACAAATTTTTTTTTTTAAGTGAGATAATTTAAAAAAGAAAGAAAAAAAAATGTTCAAAAAATTACAAAAAGGGGGAAAAATTAAATTAAAATTATAAAAAAATATAAAAAAGAAATATAATTAAAATTATAAAGGATTAGAGAAGAAAAGAGGAGAAAAAAATATTCAATGGGTCAATATTGATCCGCTATTCAGAGAGGGAAGTCTGAATCTCATTTCTAATAATTCTTTAAAGGCACAGATACTAAGACCGAGGATGTCAAGCTCATTGAATAAGTCGTTATGATATTTTTGCATCCTGTAAGAGGGGGACTTTTATCGTAAATTGGTCCTGGCGGTAGTAATTTGAAATGTTAATGGGCACCTGGTGACACTAGATGGATCAAGGTAGTAAATATTATGGAGTAATTCAGGGAAATTAATAAGGTTGTGTATTAATTTAAATAAAAACATTTCATCTAAGAACAGACGACGCTTTTCCAAAGAAGGAATACCAAATTTGTCGAGACGATTGAAATAGTTAAGATAGTGTCCTTCTGTTTTATATAAAAGAAGTCTAGTGAATTTTCTCTGTACTGATTCGATTTGCTGTATATATACAGAATAGAAAGTGTTGCATATAGTACATGCGTACTCTAGATGACTTCTTATTAAAGAGTTATAAAGGGTTATTAATGACGTAGCAGACTTGAATGATTTGCAGATTCGGAATAAAAAACCCAACAATTTAAATGCTTTCGAGGTGATCCAGTTGATATGTGTTTGAAATAATAATTTCTGGTCGAAAATTACTCCCGAATCTTTTATTTTGGTAACGCGATTAAGAGATGAATCACCCATTGTGTAGTCATAATATATGGTATTGGGTTTTCTAGAAAAAGTTACGATTTTACATTTGGAAATATTCAACGGTAAGAAGTTATGCTTGCTCCAATTTACTAAGGTAAGAATATCTCTTTGAAGTAATTTAAAGTCTTCTTCTGTGTGAATGACGTTAAAAATTTTAGCATCATCTGCATATAAGAGACAATCGGTGTTTAATAGGTGTGGTAAGTCGTTGATATATAGGAGAAAGATATTAGGGCCAAGTAAGAACCATGCAACTAAGTTATCACAAAAACCTATATTGGATAATTTTTGGAGTATATGAAAGTGTGAAATTTTGTCGAAAGCTTTAGCGAAATCAGTTTGGATAGAGTCAACTTGTTTCCCTTCATCGAGCGCAACTGCAATTTTGTCGGTGTGTAGTGCCAAGTTCGCGGTGGTGGATTTTCCCGGAAGAAATCCATGTTGTTTAGAGCTCAAGCTGGAAAGGGTTTGGGGTAAGAGTAGATTATAGACAAGTTTTTCAAATACAAGAGCCAAGCTATTGGAGAATGATATAAGTCTATAATTAGTTACTGATTTAGGATCAGCAGATTTAAGAATTGGAGTAGCTACGATGTCTTGAAAGCAGATGGGTAAACTCCGTGGATCAATGACAATTTCAATAGCACACTTATAGGAGCGCTTAAGACGGAGGAACAGTTCTTTAGGAAGATGTTCGGTATTGTGTCGGGCCCAGCTTTCTTACTTAAGGCAAGATCTAGAATAACAGCTTGAACATTTTCAGGAGAAATTGTTAATGTATCTATTGAACAAGAAAAAGAGGTTGGATGAGAACAGGGAGGTGCAGTGGCACCGCTGCCTGCTGAGGGACTATTACGTGAGATGCTGTCAGGTTAGACGGATTCAAAGTAGTGAGCAAAAATATTACAAGTATCCTGGGGAGTATTAAAAATTGCGTTATTGTAATACATCTCAGTAGGTAGGTTGTTAGAAGATTTCATTTTCTTGGAATATGCCACATTATTGTGTAAGGACTTCTTGATCCCATCCAAATAGCTTCTATAACATTCTTTAATCAAATTTTTTGATAATTCACGACGACGATTATTTTTGTTTCTGGATGGTGAGGGTCAATACGTGAAAGTTCGTCTTGAGATAAAGCTCTGCTTATCTCATTTTCCCTTAAATTGGACAGTATCAGATCAAGTAATCTGTTGTTGTGGTTCTGAATAGAGTTATATTGTTTTAGATTGCATATGTTCGCATTACTAAGCAGCGAGGATGATGCCAAATTAGTAATACCAGTCATTTGCATGCACATCTCTGTAAAACTGTAAGTCCAGTTTACATTGGGTAAACTGAAATCGCCGGTGATAATAACTTTAGCCATCTCGTGAAGATGCAGGCATTTGTCGCTAATATTTGAGAAAATTGAGTCGTATACATCGAAGGAAGAGGCAGAGGAATATAAATACATGAGATATACAATCGAAAATGGTTATGTTTAACTACTACCCAGAGATCTTCGTACTCAGATTCCATTTTTTGCGAAAAAAATCTTTTATTCACCGCTATAAGGCAACCGCCGCCGTCTTTATTGGAAGTGGTATTTAATTTTCTATCTTTTCTATAAACCAATTAGAGATGGTCAAAAAGTTCTTCTACGAATCCTAAACTTATAGTATTGATTTTTTTTAATTTTGTAAGTGCTAATTACTCTATTTCTAATAAATTTGGAGCTACATTTTACAATTATAGGTTTGTTAGTATTATTTCTAGTATATTTTCAAGATCTTAAAGCTTTAAAAATCTCTTTTTAGCGTTGTATTCCAAAGCTTCAAGACGTTTCGAAACGACTGACAGCTCACGTCAAACTTCAGCTTTTTCCATTTCTAGTTGTTGAATTCGCTTATCGAGTTCGTCTACTTTTTCAGCCATGAGTTTTATGTCGTTGAAACCGCCTATCACGGAATCCATCGATATATTGAATTCAATTTGCTTCTGCTTGATAACCTCAATTCCTGGAGACATTCTTGTAATGAGACTTTAGAAACTGACTTTGCTATCGTTGTCTGAGTCGGAACTATCAGTAGATGGTTTCGACTTGGATGTGGATTTCTCAAGACAGCAGGCATCACATCTATAAAATACAGTTCCCTTAGCCTTTTCCTTTCATTATTTGAAATTTTCATACATGCCTGAATACAGAAATTTTTGCAGTCGACGCTTTCTTGTCCAATATTAGATCTAGTAACAAATCCGTCACATTGCATACATTTAGGTGCCATTTCTAATGCAGAGTTGGATTGACGCAATTATCGAAAAAAAAATGATAAGGTAGATTTACAACTTTATTTTATAGTATGAAATTCCATAATTGACAATGATGCAGTTATAAAAGTAACGAACAATAAGTTTTTAGTAAAGCTCGAGATGTGTTGGAGATAGATGTCTTCGACTTTCACACAATATATGTATGTATTATCAATAATTCGAGGTTTGAAATAATCAAAAAGAAGAAATAGGTTATGCAGAATATAATAATAAATAATAAAATACTAAATATGCAAAACATATAATCATGCAGGATTTAAAGTGCGAAATATATCTAAGGCTACAACCAAATTTTCAATATGAAAAGCAACTCTTATAACATTGATGTTACACTGCGTCTCCGTGGTGGTATCAAATGGTCCAGTCTCTCAGTTGAAATTGTTTATTCGAAATTATGCCGATCCAATTGAATGTACATATACTCCACAGAATTCAGCAAAACAGATCATAAATCAAGATTTTCCGGCTCACCTTTAATGCCTCCGAGTGATATTTTTTCGGAAAAAGAATAAAATAATTAGAGGAAAATTAAAAGTTGACACTTCGTAATTGTTCTTCTTCTTCCCGAACTTTGTCGTGAATTTCCTCTACCTCCGTTCGCTCGCCGGTTTATGACAGTCGTCTCATTAGGTCGAAGATTACGTCTACTAATACTCATGGCATCTCGACTGGCTTCGATTCTAATGGCCTGTGCCAAAGCCGATTCTAAGGTTTCGATGATAGAATCGCGTACTCTTCTCTGTGTTTCAGCATTTGCTATACCATCTGTTTTGAATTGAGTTTTAAAAAATCACGCACTCACTTATCCGATAAGAACAATTTTTATTTTCTGTAATTATAATGCACCCGAATTGGCTGGGAACTATAAACTCTAACTTAACTGACTGCCTGATCAAACTAAAAGCCCTGTACTTAGGTAAGAACAGATTTTGCTGATATAACTTTGCTGTGATATTTCACTATGATAAAATATAAATGTATGTGCTAGTGATGTATTTTGGTGCTAGCTGGATTTTGATTAAACAAAAGGAAAATGTATATGTACTCTACTCTAATCTGTACCCTTACTCTAATATATAACATTGAATTGCAATGAGCTTGCACGTATGTACATATATAAGAAAGGAATCTCTAGACTATTGTGACGTATCAAGTACTTAGATCTAGAATCTTAAAAACCATCTAAGAATTGGCCCAGAGCTATTCTGTTCCTAGTCCATTCTGCGGCTTCCCTAAAACTCAGATAAACGAGTCGTTGCACGTTTGTGGCAAATTCCATATGACTTTCATTGTGCCGCTGTATTCGTCTACGTAGCAGAATGTGCGCTATGGCAATTTGGTACTCATCCGAAAATCGAGCATTTAGTGCCTGACTTAGTGCTTCGTAGTCTTCTCTGGTCGACTAAGGGAGGGTGTCGTAAAAACTTAAAGTGGTTCCTCGAAGGTAGGGAACGAGGTATGGGGCTCTGATATTAGCATCTCATCCATTAGCGTGTGCAGTAGCTTCGAAGTGTCTACGATAGATAGACCAAGGCTCTTTGCCATCATTATCTTTCGGAGCTAGAGCAAGGTGGGCTGGAGTGAACTGTACTTAGAGCTCGCTGGTGGTAAGCTATGGATATTTTGTGCATCCGAGTGCAGCGAGTGAGGGCGATATTCAGCGACACCATTTTGACTATTGCTAGTGCATGTTTCATTTATAAAGGTTGAGCTACGAAGTCGTCAATCGAATGTAACTCTCCTTTCTCGCGGCTCTATTACTATGCGGTTCGATCCATGCTCTGTCAAGCTAGCATAATTATTGGCATTTGAGTTATTCATTGCTTCTGCTAGAGCAGGGCAAGCTCTACATTGTGCGTACTATTATTTGACCGTGGCTCCGTTATCCCATCATTGCGTCTCTGTTTTTCCAGGCTAATAAGAGAATTATCACTTTGTGTTCCAGTTGTTTGTGGCGGTTGAGCCATAATGAGTGGCATTCTAAAGGGTGGGGTAGGAAGGCCGGCTAGACCATCGATAGCTCTCTGCACTCTCTCTGCTTGATTAACCTCCAAGTTATGCAATTTACGAGTGACTCGACTACTGTGGTAAGACTCTGAATTTTCTGGGTTTTTGGGAACATATATTTCTCTATCGAATCAAAAGTCGAATTCGACTACGCTGAGCTAGAATTGGTCGCGCCTATGTTGCTATTGGATAAGTTTACATTCCATGTTGGTTACTAGTACTTGGTACAAGATTCTTTCGAAATCCGTTCGTGGACCACACACTTGACACCAGTGGTATAATTTTATTAAGCCGAGATAGAGGGAGATTTTGTTATTAAATCGATTGCAGCGGGTGAACACGGTAACGGTGATAGACGAAAGGCATTACAAAATTGGCAGGAGAGCTGTATATAAAAGTAGGTCAGCAATAAAGTTGATTTAAGTGTTGCAGGAAGGCGGAGCCCAGAAGTAGGTTGGCAACAATCGAAATTACGTTGAGTTCTGTCTAATCAGCTGCGGTCTAGTTAGGTACACTGGCGGCCATCTAAGCTGGCATCAGTACGCCATTCTCCTGCAGCTTTTGTTCTTCAGCACAAAATCTCGTTTTCGATGGTTATGAATGAACGAAACTTCTCTCTGGAATGAATGGACGGCATAAGTCTCGTCTAGCTGCGGTTACGACTTACCGGTGCGGGTGCTGGTCTATAGCTCCTAGGCGGGCGCGACTGTCAATCGCGGTTAGCCTTGTAAAAGTTAGTGGCGTATTATATTGCAGTGTGTTCCTATCGTGCCGCGAATTTTCTTCTTTGTTTTCCGCTTTAGGTGAATTTGTGACAAGAAAACTCAATCTGTTATGCTGTAAAGTGGCGGTGTATGCATTTTTGTAGAGGTGCTGGGATAACCTGTGACAATTAGGCCAGGGGACATCAGACTGGGAAGAAATAAAAATAAATGGCCTTTCATTTTGGTGTTCTTCGGCCAGTTCACAATTTAATTCAACGTGGGAAATTACACGCTAAGTAAGATGGCGACCAAAGTAGGTGAATAGAACACTTTCAAATACAGCTTTTATTTTTCATTTACACAGAAAAAAATAATTTTACGTGTGGGTGCGCTGAATTTTCGTGCTGCAAAGGGGAAGTCGAAGCTGGATTGTGGGGGAAGCTTTAGCTGGCGATATGCCCTTTTGTGAATATGCAAAAATGACCAATTTTTTTTTTAATGTTGTTTTCGGATACGAACTTTTCTCATGCATCTTCTTAATCGTGCTGTTACACACCACGAAATCGCCCTTGGTAGGGTATCCAACACAAACTACGAAGTGTCCTTTTTTCCGTCGGGAAACTCCCTGTTAATAAAACGCGCTCTAATCTTAGTTTTCCTTAGTTTATTGTACTCTTCAAACAAGCTTTCTTTCTTTTTCTTTTTGTACACAACTTTTACCTTTATTTATTTTGTTTATTTGTTGGCTGTAAAACAATGTTAATTTCCTAATTTTCTGCGACACTACCTTTCTCCTCTTTATCCGCACCTCAAGAGGGAAATCTTCCTTTTCTTTCTTTTTTGTTCTTCTCGACCGTTCTCTGGTGTATGCCGGAAATCGCCTTTTCTAATGCGTTCGGTCGTTTTCTAGGTAGCGCAATTTTCTTAGATGTACTCTTAATTACAGCTAAAATCACATTTATGTTAAATTTTACTCGTAATAAATTCAATTTACTTACAATTCAAAATGTTCGCTTATACTAATCTATCTTATCTAATTGAACTATTTAAATTTTAGGGAAAGTTCGTAACAATATGGTCACTTTAGTCACAATATTCCATCCGGGAGTTGAGAAAAGTACCAAAGTTTCGCACGAGATCAATAAACGCTAAATGGCATTTTTGTTGATATTGAACGAGATAATCAATTATACTTACTTTTTATTGAGCGCAGACCGGTTTCAGCAGATCGGCTCTCATCAGTACACTAGAATTGTATTGCTCCCAAGCTGATCTCTTACAGCGCCTTGCAGATAGGTGAGTAATAGACCTCTGTTTGGTCGTTAAAGCAAGAGTGGTCTTTGTGCTGTAGTGCTCGAGTTATCTGTAATGATTCCAATAGATTTAACTTCTTTCCTTTATTACACACATGTAGAATCTCTGCGTTTACATCGGCTACATGATTGTTGTCAAATAAATGAGTCGCATAACTGGATTCTTTATTTTTATTTCTGAAGGAGCTGGTATCTTCACCAATTCTTTCCTTGAATGAACGCCCCGTTTGATCAATGTACACTCCTTGACATGTTGAACATTTCAAACTATAAACCCCAATTTGTAACTCTAATATTTTATATTGGGAAGAATATTATCTAAATTTTGTGTTATCTTAAAGCGAATCCTAACATTATGCTTTTTTAACTTGTTTGCCAAGGTAACCAAAATTTTTCCCATGTATGGAAGCCTTGCTCAGATATGATCGTCGACCCCAATTGTCTAAAGACTAGTTATTCTTTTATAGCTTTTTCTCTTAGTTCTCGAGTTAATATTTTATCAACCAAGCTATCTTCAAACCCATTATTATGTGCTATCTTTTTTATAGTTTTTATTTCTTCCCTCATTTCGTTCATATTTATATATATATATATATATATATATATATATATATATATATATATATATATATATATATATATATATATATATAGCCCTTTGAATCATGTTTTCGAAGGAAGACTGTTTATAATTTGGGATATGTAAAAGAGATTTTGCGTACGACCATATCAGTATTAGTCGGTTTTCAATATATTTTAATTCTGAGTTTAGTATTGTGTTTTTCTATTGTTGAATCTAAGAAGTTAATTCGTTGTCATTTTCAAGTTCTTATGTAAATTGCATTTTCTGGTTAAAGGTGCTCATGTATTTAAGGAAATTGTCTAATTGTCTTTCAGTACCTGTCCAGATACATAACACATCGTCCACATATCTATACCAATATATGACGTTACAGAAAAGTGGAGGATTCGATTTACATATTGTTTATTGAGCGACCGATGCTTTTATCAGCCGCTGTGGGTGTTGATTTGTCAGGGAACAATACCGTGACACTGATGAAATTCATGCTTAGGTACAATGCCTATGCATCCAGCTAAAACGATGTAGGGAAAAGTAAAAACGCACTATTCACTTTGAATTATTTTTCAATTATGCCCCCATCAGGGTTCAATTTATTGTTTATATACATTATAAAGCCAACACACAGGTATGATGACCATATTCCCACACTCAAAATCGAGTTGGGAACAAAACAGGAAATTATATAATATTTTCATATTTCTAATTCACATTTTTACGTACGAGCACAAATTTTCACCTGGGTAAGCATTTATTGTTTTTAATGCAGAAATTTTCTCACCCAGAATCAGACGGATCCGATAACAAAAACTTTTGCAGGTAAAAATTGTGTGCTCGTAATTAGATCTATGGAAAAACAAAGTATCAGCAGAATTTTATTATCTTGTGTCACTTACTTATGTTCGGCTATTGTAAATATTTCTAATTATGAGAATTTTATGATATCTTAAGTATATCTATGGCTATTGATGATGAGTTTGAACATCCTCCCCCTCGTTGGACTATTAGTTCAACCATCGTCTTCGTTTATGCTGACTGTAAATATCTGAGGGGGTGTTTGACGCGGTCTCGGAGTTGGGCTAATTACTTTATGGCGGTTGAGTCTTTTCTTCACATATCTGTATAGTATGCTGATACCAATAATGGTTCCCAGAATTAAGGCTACGTATCCTAAGGTGAATTGATGAATATCTCTTGATTTTAAGTCCTTTGGTAGCCTTTGGGTCTCCTTTAGTTCGGCGATCCTTTGCTGTAACTGGGTAAATTCGGCCTGATGATTTTGAAATTGAATTGTTGTGTAGGATAGGTCTGCCAGTTGCTCGGATGACATGCAATCCGTGAGACTTACAGTTGGCATGAATGATGCTCGAATTGTGCTGGGATAGACATTGTGCGATTGGAGAGTAACAAGTTCTTGCTTCACTGCGCAGTTGGCTTGAATTTTCAAAATTCCGGAACCTTCCAGGATTTGTTGGATTACATCTGTTCCACAGACTACGTTTATGGTGGTGCTATCCATCATTGCGTAAAACCATTGATTAGGATTATATAGTTGAATTCACTTGGGGATATTTGCAGCATCCATTGTTCGACAGCTAGCTGATGGTGGTAGATGATTCAAGAAGCTCATTTCGCAGGATGTGATATTTGCCCCCTTTCGGTAGATTGGATGTTTCTGTTTACATATGTGGGAAGCTTCGCCAAAACTTACGCAAGTATTCACTTCTTGTTCGCTGAGTGGGTAGTATTGATCGCGGTGCAAATTGACTACCATGAAATCAGTTGAAGGCTTGATACCCGCAATGGTGTTGTTTACTGCTACGGGAACGGGAATGATGCCGAATAGTTCGAATTCTTCAAATGCGAACAATGGTAATTTTATTCTAAATATAGCATATATTGAAGTCATCCGGCCTTCTACTGTCATCAGGTTATAGAGTTTAAGCAGATTGTCACGATGTCCAGGTAGTCTGAGGCTGGATGGCAAGTGATCTTTTACCGTAGCCAAAGCTTCCTTTAATTGCTTCGGTGTAAGAAGTTGAGGGTTGATTTTTCTGTGGTGGGTATCCATCAATACATCAACAATGGCAGTCTGTGCGTATCGAAAACTTGAACACATTAAAGTTATCTGTAAAGCTAGTGATGTGAAAAGCTCGGATAATTTCTGCTGATGTAGCGCTTCGGTTATATTGTGGACATAGTTTGTTATTTGATTAAGCTGAGCGTCTACTTCTTTAAATTGATTTTGGATACTGTCCTCATCTCTTTTCAGTATATTTGTAGTTGATTCAATTATGGAAGTCTGATTTTTCACTAAGTTTAAGAGATGTTCTTCATTAATTCTAACTTTGTCAATAGTGAGAGCCATTTTTTCCGCATATTCGGAGTCGAGTACCCCGAAAAGAAAGCTAGCCAAGTTACCCACAATATTTAACGGTGCTCGTGCAATTCTCTTCCGAGGTGTTGCGACTAATAGCTCATTGCTGTTGCTAAGCTCCTCCTGTAGTAGTGTCGCCTGCCTTATGATCACCGAACAGTAGGTTTTATCTACTAAAAGGTCGCATGTGGTGTGTAGCTTATGAATGCCCCCTTTTATGGATTGGTACTCCTTCCAATAGCCTTTCATGTCATAATATACGACTAGGTTCCACTCATTGGAGATTAAATGGGTTCATCCTAGACTCTCGAAGTAGATTCCCGGCTGCGATACGAATGGTACTATTTGTACTGGTGGACTTCCAAGTATGGGCATAATAAGGCATGTCAGTAAAAATGCGCTCAGTGCTGAGCTCTGCGATGATCGTCTTTTTTTGGCAGGAGTGGAGTCAGGATGCTGATCTCTCTCATTGTCTCTTGACGGTCTTGATGGTTCTTCCGTGCTCGGGTTCGATTGTTGATTATCCTCAGTGTCTATTGGTAGTGGTGCTAGTTTATGTATTGGCCTTCTCATGATTCCAGAAGTAGTTTTAACATCAGCAACTCGCACAAGGCCGTAATTTCCCTTGATGATATGAGTAATTTTTCGGATCTGCCATTTGAGAGGTGGTAAATTGCCTTCTTTCATTAGCACCGTCATTCCGGTATGAGCATTCTGGGCTGGCCGCTTCATTTATGTCTGTGTTGCAAGTCGCATAGGTACTCATTTGACCATCTACGCCAAAATTCCTGTTTGACGTGTGAAACCAGCACTTTGCACTAAACTCATTTTATGCTCGCTTTAATGTGGGTCGACGATTGCTGTTAGAGGCTCTCCGATAAGAAAATGTCCTGGTGTTAATGCCGTCAAAACGTTAGGATCTGATGATAATGGAGTAATTGGCCTTGAATTTAAAATTGCCTCGATTTCAGTTGCTGCTGATGACAACTCCTCGTAAGTCAGAGAAGCTGATGCTAGAGATTTTTGTAGTAGTGTATTTGCTGACTTTATTGCAGCTTCCCACAGACAACCAAAATGTGGGGCACGTGGTGGAATAAAATGGTATTCTATTCCTTTTTTGTGACATAATGACGAAACCTTCTCTTGAGCGACGAAACCTTCTCTTGAGCTTCACTGGGATATAATATGCCTTGGAGCTCATCGATTCGGTTTCTTGCTCCCACAAAATTGGTGGCGTTATCACAGTACTGATCCTTGCAATAACCTCATCTGAAACGTTTAAGTGCGCGAAGACACCCATCCGTGGTTAAGTCACTGACAACTTCAAGATGAGTTGCCTTTGTTGCAAAGCAGCAGAACACTGCCAAATAAGTCTTTTGAGGATATTTTCCCCTTAACTTATAATGTGTCCAAATTGGACCACAGAAATATACTCCAGATCTTCCGGGCTGGACTCGGGCTGAAGGAAGGTTTCCCATGAGCTGGATCAGTAGCTTGGGTTTCACTCTCTTGCAGCGAATGCTATTCTGTACAATTGATCTAGCAATTGCATTTCCCTTGACTGGCCAGTACCTTTGTCGGGTGATTGCAAGTAATGTTTGCGGACCAGTATGTAGATTGTTGATGTGTTTGTCAGTCATTATTAACTTCGTTAAATGATGAGAATACGGCAGCAGCATGGGATATTTTGCATCGTACGACAAACTGGAGTGCTCTAATCTGCCCGCTACTCTGATGAGTCCGGTTTCGTCGTCAAGAAATGGGGCTAGGCTACTTAAGGGGGGTCCATTATTGATGGCTCCAGTTTGATTCAACTGACTCAGGTCTTCTGAGAACCCTTCATGTTGTATTTCCTTCAGAATGATGATGAGTGCTGTGTCCAATTCTTCCGTTCTTAAAGAGCCAGTGTGTCTCGTTTGTCTCTCACGTTGTCTTGCATTATGAGCGAATCGCAGAGTACATCCGATCACCCTTTGGAGCCTTTTGAATGAATTACCATGATTGATGGTACTAATGAGGGAAGACCATATGCTGCTTGTAGTGAGTACTACTTTAGACCTTTTTCTCTCTAAGTCAACACTCACCTTCGAATATTTGGGGGGCCAATATCCCTCTGATCCACGTAGGAACGAAGGGCCATAGAACCACATACTGCAATTTGCTAATTTTCTGCAAGCATTCCGCGTGACACAATGTCGGCAAGGATTATCACTGGACTTAACATGGCGCCATTGCTCTATCTCTGATAACCTTTGAATGCTGGCAACCCTGTTAGCCACAAAAGTGTTGTAAGATGAGGACTCAGAATAGAACCAAGCAAGCACAATTTCTGAGTCTGTCCAGAAGTATGTTGGTATGTTGTGCAGTCTTAGGTCTCTTGTAACCCGTTGAACTAACTGAGCAGATAATTTTGCGGCACATAATTCCAGCCGAGGCAGTGCTACGGTTTTGATAGGTGCTACCTTGGACATTGCACATAATAGTCGTACAATTACAACACATGTCGCGGAACTTTGATATCATTAAGCGCCTTGAGTCCTTCACGAAAGATGAGCCAGTTAGTGTGCATTTCTAGTGGTAAGGCTGCGTTCCAGTCCAGCTTAAGTGTCCACAGCTTTTGTATGAACAGCTTTGCGGTCACTGTAACAGGATTTACCAATCCGAGGGGATCAAAAATGTGAGCAGTGTCCGATAATACTCATCGTTTTGTAACCCTTTTACTGTCACTCCATGTTGTGTTTATGGAAAATACATCAGATTTCGGAAGCCAGGTTAAACCGAGAGTCTTTAGATGACCTTCAGTTGCTTCAGTGAAGTCCAGTTGTAGCTCGATATCTTCATCCGCAATTCCTTGCAGTAATTGCGGGTGGTTCGCGCACCACTTCCGGAGGTTGAAACCTCCTGATTGAAGAAGTTCTTTTAGCTGCCGTTGAATTTCCTTTGCTGCAGATAAACTATTGGGACCAGTCATCACGTCATCAACATAAAAATCTCTTCTGAGAGTTTCTGATCCTAGTGGGAATCTTGCCTTTTCTGCTTCCGCTAGGGATTCTAAGCACTTTGTTGCTAGGAAGGGAGCAGTTGTCGTCCCGTATGTCACACTTCGAAGTTTGTAGTAATTTATGGGTTTATTTGGATCTTCCCTCCATAAAATGAGTTGATACATTTGATCTTTATCATGTAAGCAAACTTGCCGATACATTTTCTCTATATCGGCCGTGAAAACGATTCTCGGTAGCCTGAATCGTAACAGAATGGAGAACAATTCGTCCTGGATAGTAGGCCCCTTGTACAAGATGTCGTTGAGTGAAATGTTTGATGACGTTTCCGCGGATTCGTCGATTACTACTCGGAGCTTAGTGGTGCTGCTATCCGGTTTTTTGATGCAGTGATGTGGCAAGAAATAGTGTGGCTTGCTTATTTCAAGAGGATCGACTTGGTCCATGTAGCCCAGCCTGACATATTCCCGAATAAAGTCAACATACTGTGCCTTGAGGATAGGTTGCCTACCAAGTTTCCGTTCCAATGATAGGAATCTATTAAGTGCAATGGTTTTTGATTCCCCCAATGCCTTGGGATTCTGTGAGAAGGGCAGCCTTACTATGAACCTTCCTTCTTGGGTTCTCTTCATATTTTGATTAAAATGATTTACGCATCGCTGTTCTGAAATTGTTATGTTGTTTTCTTCATATGCTGAATCAACTTCTTCTAATTTCCAGAATTTTTCTATTTGTTGTTCAGTCCTTTCAACCTCGCTACAAATGCCACATATTGATGTATTTGGGGATTCTCCGTCAACCTTGCCAGATACCACCCATCCAAATACTGTATTCTGTAAGGTTCGTAAGTTGTCTGCCAACCTTATTTGACCAATAGACATGATTTGACAATATATTTCTGCTCCGATCAGAAAATCGACTCGACTTGGTCGGTGGAACTGCGGATCGGCTAATGTCACATTGCAGGGAATCGGCCAATCTTTACTTCCCAAAGCCTCTAGTGATTGAAAACGTGTTTCCAAAAAATCTAGAAACTCCTTTATGGGCTGCAGAATTTTAGGATGGGACAACGACTGCTCATATAATCCATGAGTGGTTTTATCCAACTTTCTAGTTAACAGATAAAACAGTAAAGGAACCCAATTTGTGGTATTGATTCCAAGATTTTCTAGTCCCAATAGGCATTCTTGGGTGATGTCATGAAGTGATTTAATTGCAGCTGAACTTTCCGACATTATGTTCTGTTGAGACAGTAGTTTATTAAATAATGCCGTGACTAACAGCCTATGGTTGTCATAGCGGTCTTTTAACATTGTCCAGGCAGCGACGTAGTTCTCATCAGACAAGCTTAGATGGCGAACAAGTTTCTCAGCTTCACCGGTTAAATGTGATTTCAAATACCACATTTTTTTACAAGCCCCTATGGCTTGATCATGGACCATTTGATTAAAATGGTCATAGAATTGCCGCCATTTCAAATAGTTCCCATCGAAATTGGGCAAGGTTATCTTTGTTAGCTTCATTATTGAACTAGAAAACGTCGCGGTATTCGAAGTAGCTGAGGACAACATGGATGACTTTTCTGAAAGTTGTATTAGAGTTTCTTGTTCAAGTTCCTCCAAATTAAAGTAATCAGCACAATTAAAGCGGTGACTAGTTGGATCATCAGTGAGCTCGCAAATATTTTGATGAAACGCCTCAATTTGATTCCAATAGCGCCTAATAGTTGATATTTTTGCTTCGCATGCCTGCTTCGAGATGTGTTGATTATCTTCGCTGAGCCTTGTCAAAAGTCGACGCAGAGATTCGATTATTGCTTTCTGCTTCCTTACTACCTTGGCTACATCTTCTGCTGGATTAATATTATTTTGAGATGGTTGAGATTCAGCATTGTTCTCTTCCCCCGTTTTGTGCACCTCCATTGTTTGTGAACTGCCACCAGATTCTGGACATTTCTCTAATCGTTCCATTATTTTTCTTAAGAACGTTAAATATTGTACTTGAACCTTCTCAAAGTCATTTTTAGAGAAGTAAGGATTATCTTTGTTCTCAGCTTGCAAATCGCTGAGTTGATTGTCGCTCTTGACAAACTGGGTCCATTGCTCGTCAAGATTCCGCTTATACTTGTTTGTGACTTCACATGTTCTACGAGCTATCTTTTCTTTTCCGAAATTTTCGAAAAGCTGCTGAACGGCCTTTCCTATGCTGCCTTGGGTTGCCACTAATTTATCTATTGTAGTAGCTTCTTCATGAAGTTCAGATAATTTTTCCTTAAATTGATTCGAGTAGCTTTCAAATATTACTCTTATAGCTTCGTAGTAATCTTTGGTGAAATAGGCACGCTGTAGTTGATCTCCATGTTGCTGTCTGATGTCGCTGTCTGTTTCCTCGAAGGAATCCCAGGCTTCTTCCAGCAACCCTAGCTTCTGCTGGTAGTACGCAGAATTCTTGAAACTGGGAGGACCATTTCTGTAACTTTCGATTATTGCTTGGATTTGCTTTCCAGTTTGCTCCTGTTGAGCGGACAACTCCTCCATTGTGACGGCAATTGACTCTATTCTGGATTCAGCACAGTGATGATAACCAACTCGCCTAGATCACGTCTCTTCAGCGTGAAACGATTGAAGCCTTGATGCTATTGGGTGAACGTATCACAAGCGTATCGCCTGGATCACGTCGGGGTCACCAAAATGTTTATTGAGCGACCGATGCTTTTATCAGCCGCTGTGGGTGTTGATTTGTCAGGGTACAATACCGTGACACTGATGAAATTGATGCTTAGGTACAATACCTCTGCCTCCAGCTAAAACGATGTAGGGAAAAGTAAAAACGCACTATTCACTTTGAATTATTTTTCAATTATGCCCCCATCAGGGTTCAATTTATTGTATATGTACATAATAAAGCCATCACACAGGTATGATGACCATATTCCCACACTCAAAATCGCGTTGGGTGTTAATGCCGAAGAATAGATTTGCAAGCAATCAAATTACTTATATATATAGAATCATAAAATTAAATTAAAATCAAAAGAAAATCAGTTATCATCAAAATTGTCACAGGTAAAGTGTAAAGAACTCAAGTTCATGACCACAATTCTTGAGAATCATATTACATGCATTGCTCGAGAAAGTGACGCTTGAAAAGAGTACAGCGCACTTTATGCTGAATTGCATTTTTTGCCTTAATATTAATGTAACAAGTGAGCAAGAATTAATTTTCACAGATATTGATTTGCATGTTAATCATATTTTTATTATAAATTTGAGATTCTACTTAGAATAAAAGCAGTTGTAATTTTCGAATGAAAAAGGTCGTTTTGGTTTCGTTTATCGTCTACGTTCAGAGCATAGTTTGCCCTTAAGCACTTCACATTTAGCATTGTGTACTTGTTTTGTACTTGGACACACATCTCCAACCGTGCACTTGTTTTGTACTTGGGCACACACTACTTATAATTGCATTGGTTCTGTATCAAAGTAAGAAAAGCGGCTAATAAAGGAATTTGTCTTTCTATAAACATTTTGGTGACCCCGACGTGATCTCTCACGCAGAAGAGTATCATACCAACATTCAATCAGTCATTTTTTCAAGCATGGAGGCACTTCTAAGCAAGCAGGCAGAGATGGGAGAAGCCATTCAAAACGGCTATAGAAATCTTAAGAAAGATTCGGAGATTCGGAAAACCGAACCGGCGTACTACAACAAACGCTTAAACAAACTGCAAGTTCAGTAGGAGGAATTTCAACTAAATCATGAGAAATTATCTTCCTCTGAGATCAACAAAGATAATGAATACTTCACAAAAAAGTATTACCAGTTCTAACACCGGTATATGAGGCCTTTAAACAGATGCTAAAGAAAGGACTAGCGACTGTTTCAGAAGACATCAGAAAGGATCCAGGCTCATCATCAGCAATTAGTGAAGAAAATCCCGTAACCACCCAGCAGTCAAACAAACCCGAATTTAAGGTGTACGATGACTTACCAGATAATAATTCTGATGAAGCAATCAAACTAGTTAGAAAACAACATCGAATGATGAGCAGTTTAACAAGGCATCTTCAAGAAATTGCCAACAAAGAAGGCGAAATGTCAAAAATCTATTGCAACCTTAAATTACAATTAATTCAGAGGTCATGGATCGATATAACTACAAATGACGAGATTATTTGGGAGACTACAAGCAATCCGCCACTAGACTACACACAGGAACTGTACAATGATCTTGCTGACTGGGGCCAAGAGATCTTAATAAACCTACACGAAAGGTTAGAAGTGTCAAGCACAGTCAACAATCCTGAGAAGAGCATTCATCCAAACTTAAAACTTCCCCAAATAACGCTACCTACATTTGATGGAACTTACGTCAGATGGTCACATTTTCATGATCTATTCGTACAGCTGATCCACACACAAGAAATCAGCGACGCACAGAAAATTTTCTATCTGACAGTCAATCTAAGCGGTGAGGCAAAATCATTAATCCAACATCTTCCGGCGACCGATGCTAACTAATCCGCAGCTTGGGAAATCCTGACTACACGCTACAACAACAAAAGATCATTGTCCACAGCCTTCTTCAACAAACTATTGGATCAGGCAATAACACAGCATCATTCCTCATCATCAATTAGGACTCTGCATGACACCACCAAGGAATGTCTTCATGGGCTTAAACATATTGGCATATCTATTGATACCTGGGACCTACTTCTGGTACATTTATTGATAAAGAAACTCGACAAGATAACTCACTCTCTTTACGAGTCATCGCTGAGTTCTCCACGAGAACTACCGACCATTCAAGGACTCATGGCATTCTTAGAGTGGCGATTTCAGGCTTTAGAAGCATTGGGGAGAGAAAAACACTCAGCGTTCCTCGAATACTCAGGCAATAAATCAAGTTATAAATATTCAAGGGCAACGCTTACATCAAAAATAAGAGCACAAGGCTGCATCATTTGCAAGAAGAATCATCCTCTGTACTTTTGCAAGGAATTTTTAGCACTATCACCTCTCAATAGGCTGAACTCAAGAGAAACAAACTGTGTATAAACTGCCTGAAGTATAATCTTTCAGCTGACAAATGTACAGCCAGAAATTGCTGTAAATGTGCCAAGAAACATAACACATTGGTACATGTCGACAGCCCAGAATCTAGTACCAAGAATCAGGTCAACTCGTCAAGGATTAAATCACGAGCTATCAAGCTTAACAGTGGATTGCAGCAAACCGAACACAAAGGCGCGTCGCCACCTCAAGCAGATTTCAATACTGGTACCCACCGAGATCCAACTACTTTGACAGCAGTGCAATCATCAAATTTCAATAAAACCAGTGTAATACTAGGTACAGTCATAGTTGAGATAAGCAGCAACGGCGGTAATGTTAGTCAATGTCGGGCCATTCTCGAAACTGGCTCTCAGTTAAGTTTCATAACTGAGAATCTCGCAAGAAAACTAAAATTAAATCGAAGCTCTGAAACAATGTGCATTCAGGGCATAGGAGAAAGTAAGCTAAAGGCTCAGCATAGAGTAAACTTGCAACTGAAGTCAAAGATGAACAATGACTCGACACGAATAGAAGCGTTCATACTACCCAGGATAACGTCTCATCAACCAGACCAATTGATTGTCGTGTCCCAAAGCAATCCAGTGAAAACACTCGCGTAATTCAATTGTAAAACAAACTTTATTTCTTTAATTACGTTAAATTATATGACGATATAATTAAAAGGAGTATCACCCGTGATCGATACTTCTCATTAAGCTCTCTAATTACAACTAACTGAAAAACGATACCGAACCGCTATCTTTAATAATACCCAACTTCTAACGGAACTCACCGATCTAGCGAGTCGACCGTGCTCACCTCCATTCAATTAGGCGGAAGCGACTTTGACCCAGTGACCAGCGCAATACCTTGCAATCATAATTACAAAGTATGACGCTAATCACTGCCGACAGCGGGAGCCCCCAATACTGTATGTAAACAAACAGTGAGCCCAGCTGAGTATTTCACTATGCGAAGTGAATTACTTAACCATGACTCAATGCCCAGTTACATACAGCAGTGGATGCGCCAGTTTACAAGTAAACAATTCGCAATCGCCAAGCATTTCACTGTGCGAAGTAAAATGCTTAGTTATTGCAAATCGTTTAATTACTTGTGCATTTGCTGCTAGCTCGAGTCGTGATGTCACAATTGCACCAATTGAATATTGGGTCACGACATTCCTCCCCCCTGAGAAAAACTGATTCCCAAGAGGAATCAGATCGGGGTGCTCAGTTAGATTACAATATCTAACTTAACTAATTTATACCAAAACTAAGAGACAATATTCACTATCATCTACACAATTTTTATAGCTATGGTTCGGTTTACATGATTTACGTCATTTTACATCTTTTTATTTCATATATAATTTCTGTTCTATTCTTCTATATTCTTTTCTCATTTTTTTTTCATTACCTTAACAAATTTTTGTTTTTTCTTTTTTCATTCCTTTTAATTACCTTATCATATATCCGTTTCTTTTCTTTACAAATTTCATTTTACAATAATTCTTTAGTTCCAATTCTCACTAATCTTTATTTATTATACATATATATTTAATTTCCATTCTTTATTCTAATTTTTACACCTATTGTACATAATAATTTCTCTCTTATGTAATAATAATAATATATACCTTAAACAGAAGACAAGTGTAATTATAATGCCAACAATTAATTTCCTATGGCTAGTTCTACGTTATTATCAATTCTATTATCCATATAAAAATATCAAACTTGTTTTTTTTACATAATTTTACCTAATCATACTGCATGCATAACTACATAAACTGAAGCATTATAATCTTAATATACTTACTACTATATCATGGTACATATATACATGAAGTTTCCCTTACACTTTTATCAAAATGAATTAATTTTGAAAATATTCTTATTAGCTATAATACAATCAAGTGGATTAAAATACATTATAGCTACTCTAACCGGACGAGATGTTTTCCCACGACGGTCGGCAAGCTTCCAGTTGGCAAGTTTGCTGCTGTTGGCATGACTAACTCTATACTGTCAGTCCCTTCTTTGTTCGGCTCCGTTGAGGTTGGTCTGGGATGTTTAATGGATGTCTGGATAGTAGGTAGTATTGATACTCTGCCAGTACTTACTCGTCCTTGCTGACGTTTCCAGCGTCTTACATGGAACATCATTACTGCTACTAGGGTCAAGCTGACGATGCTTATCAGCCCGGTCAAAGACGTGGCTGCTAAATAGATATGGTGCGGATGATTCTGCTGCCGGTGAACTTCTTCAGCCCTGATGGCGCTCTGACCTTGGCTATCTTCTCAGCGTGATCTTTCCAGGCTTGATTGAAATTACCTGCCGCTAGAAGTTTTAGCTCTCCTGTTCGTCCCTTTGGAGGTTCGGAATTCCTTGGACCTGTTGGTGTCACTATGTTTTCCCATTTAGGTAGTTCTGAAGGTGCGGGCTGAAAGAGAGTTACATTTCTGTGAGCGTCGTCTTCGGAGGTTATAAGTAGATCTCCAATCTGCAGATGACAGCGTTCCTTTATGTCCAATACTCCTATCGATGAGAGCTCTCCTATTTTGGTCGGTGAATTACGGCAGTTGACCTCCAGCTTTGTTTTTCCGGCCATCACAAACAGCTAGTGATTTCTGGTCATCATTCGCGTTAGAGAGCTCCATTTCGGGATGACTTTCTCCTTACAAGCCTTAGTCTTGACATTGAAACTGCGAAACAGGTTTAACACACAGTTATCGCCAATGGCCGTAATTATTGGGCTCAACTGTGGGCACAGTAAATGGGTATGAGCCGTCATGGTGATCAGCTGCTGACACCTCTGGTACTGGTGGTCATCTAGTAAGACATATTGCCTCTCGTGGTTGTTGGCTGAAATAAATTTCGCGTCTAAGTCGTACATATGGTAGCCGGCTTCATCTACTGCTGCGGGGATGGTGTAGATTTTGTGGGTGTCGAACGGAGTTCTCTGTGGTTGGGGAATGTCTACTCTGACCAGAATGCGTTGGTTAGTCAAGATGGCCTTCACTTTAGCAATCTGAACTAATAACTGGAAATCCTGAAACTCCTCGCTTAAGTCCAGTTCTTTCGTGGCATTCCTCATAATCTCTGTCAATTCCCAAGCGTGGACTATTAGAGGGTGTAACTTCCCGACGCCCAGCGAAACCATAATGTTCGAGATGGTCTTCAACGTGTCGCTTATCTCGCGTAGCTGGAGGGTCAGTAGTGTCAGAACCTCATTTAATTCAACTCTGCGCTGCAATACTGCTAGCTCTCCATCAGTGGTTCTTTGCGCGGTGATAAGCCCAGAGATCCGGGTCCGAATTTGCTCTCAATCTGACTCTGCCCTAACCCGTGATGAGTTAAACAGTTCGAACGTTGACTTCACAAGGGTAATCTGGTCTTCTAGAAGGCTGAAAGTACGATTCTCTTTCTCATTGAGATCATCGAGTGCAGCGTAGATTTTTTTGGAATCCTCATGGTCCATCGTTCCAAAAAGTGTTTTCGATACAGCACCTACTCGATCGAAAAAGGATCGTTTTCTTCTTGAAGAAGCTCCAGCATGGGTGTGATGTAATAATTCCTCCTCCTGCTGCTTAATTTGACTGACCCAACCGTCAATTTCCCTTACTGCTACCGTACATCTTGCTTTTACTCCAGTATGTATAATTTCGGTACAAAGACCTGCCACCAGGCTGCTGCAATTAACGGCGAACTTCAAATCCTCTGATACATCTGGCAACTGCAACGTGGACAGGATAGTCCAATGTCGGGTGTAGAAATGTGTCTTTCCCAGATATTCGAAAAGAACTCCCGACTCTGCTATCTCCTTCATACTATAGCCGCTCTGTTCTACGCCTATCGCCGATCCTACTACCAGGACTACCAACACTATCGCGATCGCCTTCATTCTGTTGCACTTCCGTATACTTAACTAACCTATTTTAAACGGGCAACCTTCCTATACTTATATTAGATTTAAAAAAAAACTTGCTTCTCTGTTATTTATTTACTTATTTATATTTTTGTTCTTCTTTTTAACCTATACTCTTTATTATCTTCCTTCTATATTTTTGTTAATTCTTCCTTTTTTTTTACCTATACTCTTTATTATTTTCCTTCTATCTTTCTTTTAATGCTTCCCCCGTTTTTTTTCTACCTATTTATCTTACCCTTTCCACAGACATGAAAAGTTTATCTTTCCTTCCTTCTTTCTTTCTTTCCAGTAAGCCTCTTCCTCGGTTCGCGGTTTCTGCGTCCTTCTTCTGGTTTTAATATTTTTTCTGAAATGCAAAAACGATTAATACCTCGACTTGGCAGGAAAATTTAAGGTCTGAACAGTTTGCAAAGAATTTTACGCTCGAAGTTGGTCATTGGGAAATTCGAAAAAATCAGTATCTATGTACTACACGTCTGAACTGCGAATTAATCATTGTTCAAACTTCTTCAGCCTATTAACATGAATTCGCTTCTATACGACTTATCGTAGTACTTTTTCGCCTTCTCCTTATTTTGCCGTAAATTATTCCGTGCTAATTCAAAAGACTTCTGTAACTTGAATCGCAGCACAGAATGATATCTATCGGCGTTATAAAGTGGTTCTGGTTTACGCATCAAATTGCTTGGGATTTCTGACACAAACCCAAACAGAGTCTCCATGGGCGTAAGCTTAGTGCCCGTATGTACGGTGTTGTTGTACGCGTGTGCCGCAGTTCTTAGAAATTCGTCCCAGTTCCTGGGCTCTGCATCCACAAAACTCCTTAGATAGTTAGCCAAGGTTGAATGTTGTCGCTCTACTGCGTTTGACTGCGGGTGGTAGGCGGTAGTCTGCAATTTCTTGATCTTTAACAATTTGCATAAGGATTTCATGACTTCACCCGTAAAGTTACTCCCTTGGTCAGTCACTAATTGCTTGGGAATCGTATATCGGCTCAGTATTTGGTCAAATAGTGCTCGGGCTACCGTGTTGGCCTCCTGAA
The DNA here is from genome assembly GCA_963930735.1 of Dioctria linearis. Lineage (NCBI taxonomy): Eukaryota > Metazoa > Arthropoda > Insecta > Diptera > Asilidae > Dioctria > Dioctria linearis. The sequence continues at coordinate 214,931,368 of OZ005742.1, read as the reverse complement.
CGGGTACCGCCACGAAATCCACAAATCGCGTCAGGTCATCCATCATAGACAGTATATATTTGTTGCCATTATGGCTTGTAGGTAATGGCCCCACGAGGTCAACGTAACCTTATCGAACGGCTTTTCCGACACTTCTGTTATGACCAATGGCATTTTAATGGCTCTAGAATGCTTATTTTTTGACATTGCCTACATTTGCGAATATATTTCGCTATATCATTCATCATTCCTTTCCAGCGATAGAAGCGTTTCACCCTGTTTAATGTTTTGTTTCCACCGAAATGTCCTCCAAATCGGGAATCATGATAATCCTTCATTATTACCTGAATATCCTCCGGGTCGGTCACAGGTTGGGGTGTTGGACTGTCTAGCGCTCTTCCTACCATTCTCTTGGCCTCCTCAATATCTTCCCATTCACTCTCGGGATCTGGGTTTTTTTTCTCTTCAGCCTCTGCCTCCTGCTTCTTGGCTTGTGCTCGTGTAACCGCAAGACAGCGAGATTCTTTCTCTTTAATGGTGCCTTCTACTGGCTGGGGTATCCTGCTCAGGGCATCCGCAATACCGTTCTCCTTTCCCTTCTGGTAAATAATCTCGAAATCGTACTCAGACAATTTCTGATGGAATCGTACCATGCGTGACGTGGTATCCCTTACCTTAAAAATCCCTCGGAGCGGCTGATGATCTGTTTAATTTTAAAATGCCTGCCCAGAAGGTAACATTTGTAATTTCGTACCGCCCAAACAATAGCAAGCATTTCCCGTTCCGTGGTGGAGTAATTTCTCTCAGCGGAATTAAGCGTGCGGCTGGCATAACTAATATTCCTTCCATCCTGTTCTAATACGGCACCTAATGATTCTCCGCTAGCATCTGTGATAAGCGTGAATTACTTATTGAAGTCTGGATAACCTAGCACGGGAGAGGAAGTGAGCGACTCTTTAATGGTTCTAAAAGAGTCCTCACATGCTGGTCCCCAATTGAATTTCACCTTTTTTCTCAAAAGGTTGTTAATTGGAGCCAATATTCTAGAAATATTAGGAATGAATTTACGGGTAGTAATTCGCAAGGCCCAGAAACGATTGCACCTGCCGAACCGTTTTAGGTCGAGGATAGTTCTGGACTGCCTCCACTAACCGTTGGTCCGGAATTACTCCGTTCTCTGAACATACATGCCCTAAGTATACTACCTTCTTCTGCAAAAACTGGCACTTCGCGGGTTGTAGTTTTTAAATTATTTTCTCTAAAACGCTGAAATACCTCCCTTAGCTTTCTGTTATGCTCGCCCAGATTCTTTGCGAATATTACCACATCATCTAGGTATACAAAGCATTTGATACCTTGAAGCCCTGTTAATATGCCATTTAGTAGAGACTGAAAAAATGGAGGTGCGGTTTTCAATCCAAAGGGTAATCGTTTATATTCGAAATGACTGAAGTTCGTGCTAAAAGCCGTCTTTTCCCTGTCCGCTGGGTCGATTAACACTTGGTGATAACCATTAGCTAAATCTAAGGTAGAGAAATATCTAGAGTGACCTAATTGATCTAAGATGTCCTCAATCCGTGGCAGAGGATACGAAAAGGGGACGCAGACTTTATTTAACTCCCGAAAATCTACACATAACCTATACTTCCGATTTCCTGCTTCATCCTTTCCTTTCTTTGGTATTAATAGTACCGGAAAATTAAAAGGGCTGTCACTATGCTCTATAATGTCATCGTCTAGGAGCTTTTCTAGTTGCTTCTGACATTCTTCTCGGTGAGCCCCCGGCAGACGATATTGTTTCCTGTTTATGGGCCCTGTATTCGACAGTAATGGAAGCTTAAAAGTCCTAGTTGGAGTTTATGTTAACTTGTCGCCTGGCAAGTAAAAAATGTCATTATACTCACTACAAATTTCCGATACCACCTCTCTTTCCTCGCAATTTAAATCTTCCGACAGTACTAGTGTTTGTTTCAGTAATTCGAGTCTTTGCTGAGAACGACTTACCGCCTTTATCTTATCTCTCAATGGCTGCACTGAATACCTATCCAACCTCTCAAGCTTGGGTTGAAAGTTCGCTATCTCAGCCGGCTCAGTTCTAGCGTTGACAATACCCACAAACGCCTGTCCATTCTCCGGCCTGATTATAGTGTTACCACAGTACACACCTGGGATAATCTCTTCCGCCCTGCACACCAGCTCGTCTTCGCTCTCGACACAGATTCTTACCAATTGCTCCGTTCTTGGTTCCAGCTGTACTATGGACTCCCTGCCATTTCTCGAGTTAAGGAGAGGTTTGGTTATATTGCCCTGTTTAGGAATTGAAGCGTTTTCGCATATTCGCGCCTCCGCAAAGGCTGCAGTTTCGGAAATAACTGGTTCGATTTCCGTGCGAGGATAATCTGACCCCTTCCCTTCAACAACTACTTCCCGAATTTGCTTTTGCCCCCACATTCCCTCTGGCAACCTTACCAAAATCTCCTTTGTATAGAGAGGATTTTCCTGCTTCGCCTCTGTGCAAAGAGCCGACGCCAAAGTATTTCCTCTCTCCGGGCTTCCACGTGCTTTATCCTCGATACCCTGTTGAGTATTTGCCTCTTTTTCGACTCTAAAATACTTGGTTATACTCTCAGAGGCAGCTCGAGCTTTATATATCACCTCTCTCAGGTTTTCAATTCTATTACTCATTCGCTCTCTTAGAACTTCCGCTGAAACTGTCCGAATTGCTTCCCTACTGGAGAGACGTTTCCCTTCTACATTATAACCCTGCAAGGTTATATGTTCAACTTTTTCGGCCCCTGTTACGTTCCTGAAAATTGGCGGTGCTTCCTTGTACACTTGTCTGTGCTGTGTTGACAATTTTCTATTAATACAATCGATAACAGCTTTATCCTTCAGGAATTCCATTCCCAATATTCCGTCAACCGGTATTGAATCTGTGTTGTGTATTACCTGGAACTCGCATTCTTGCTTACCCCTACCTACGTGAAGATGCGCCTTGCAGGTTCCAATTGAACGTTGCTGAGCTCCAAACAGCCCTCCAATCGTGATACATTTATGTTTTTGTATCAGTGTATCCATCCTTATTTTATTTACCTTAACTAAATTGCAGGTGGATCCCGTATCCACCAATAATGTAAACTTATCTTCTAGTCCAATGTCGGCTTCTATTGTGATGATGCAATTATTAACTAGCTCTAATTCCATGTCTATGTCTTTACCCGAGTATCTGGTTCCTAATTTGTTTAGTGGAAGGCAGCTCTGGGATTGTTCCCGAGCTGCCACCTCCCGTTTCCCTCTTGCTGAATATTATTCTCTGCTAGAAATTTTTTTAAACAATTTGCGGTGTAGTGGTCAGATGTTCTACAAAATTGGCAGTATATAACTTTTGCTTCCGATTGCACCTCTACCGAACTGCTAGGTAGTGCCTCAGCAAACCTGACTTGTTGCCTTTTACATCCAGTTGCATCATGTCCATATATTCGGCATTTTATGCAGTAAGGCGTCTGTTTCCCTTCTCTGCATTCCCTAGCAAAATGTCCCCATTGTCTGCACTGAAAGCACTGAATAAGTCTTGGTTGCTTTGTTTGACTAGGGGAACCCCTGTGTATTCCCGATTATGCTGGCCTCAATTGCGGTCCCGTCCTTTTAGGTTCCTCCTTGCTGAACCTACCAGCACCCCAGCTGCCTGCTGCCATTCCTCTGTTGTCTTCCTTCGTATAATTCCGCAGCCCTGGTTCCTTAATTTTAAGTCTCCTAGCATCCATCTCGAAGTAGTGTGCCTCCTCACGTGCTTCATCCAGAGATCGAAATTTGCTTCCCGTCAAATATAGCTGAGTAGTCTGCTGCATAACACCCGCCTTGAACGTTGCCACCGCGTCTGCCTCAAGTTCCGCTATCAATCCCCCGTCTTTGTCTGGATACTTAGCCGAAACTGCCGCCTTGATTTGACACAGTAGCTCCTTAAGTCTATCCGCATAGTCTTTTATGTCGTCACCGGGCCTTTGAACGCATGCTATCATTTCAGCTCGAAGCTCACAGTACGATTTTTTTGGCATGTAGGCAGTCTGAATTGTCTGCTGCAATGCCTCAAAATCCTTCGGCTCCTCCGAGCTTACTAGATAATATGCGTCGTCTAACAACCGATATCTTACACATTTCATGAAGATGGGCTGTTCCTCGGCCTTTAAACGATCGTAAAGATCTTTGCAGCAGCTCAGGCAACGGTGAACTTCCTTCGAAAGTTTTGGCGTTCTTTCTCCAGAAAACGTGAGTATGTATCTGGACACCAAGTCCATGACTTTATCATAAGCATCGGCCATGGTTTTCCTTGCTGGTTTCTCTGAGGTTTTTTCTTTCGAAACTTGGTCTTCACTCGTGTTTGCTAATGTCTGCTGTTTAGCTTTCAAAATTTCTTCTTGCCCTGAAGTACTCGCTCTTTCTTCTCGCTGCCGTTCGTGAAATACCAATTTCTTGGGTGACCACTTCTTAAAAATCCCTCGAACTATACCCTCTTCTTGTGATAATGGTGCGACTCCTAATTCTTGCTCTAGTTCAGTGGCTGTTTTTTCTTGCCTTTCTAAAGACTTTATAATTCCTTTTAAAGCCCTGTTTTCCTGTTTGCACTCATTCAACGCTTGATCAGTTTCTTTCTCAATTCTACCAATAACTTCAAAGGTAGATGTTATCACCAAATCTAAGGTTTCTCCCTTTGTGCTTTTCACTGTAGCCTCACTTATTTCCTCCAGAAACTTATTTACGTCTTCACTCGGCAATCGTTTCTTTAATTCATCCGTTAGATGCTCTTCTAGGTACCGCCAGTCCTGTTCGTACTGTTGTAATATCAGCTGGCACTCCTTCAATTCCTGCGTTCTGGTTTCCAATTCCTTTTCCTGATCCTTAACTCGTAACAATTCTTCCCTCGTTAGAACGTTACTTCTTCCCACTGACATCTATAGTCATTACCTAATTTTCCCTTAACTCTCAAACACTTCTCCTAGACTGTAACTATTTGCTTAAAAACTCTATACACAAAATTTTGAACTTTTCTACGGTGTTTCAATAATGAATACCTTAAATTTACCTAGGGTTGGACAACTTCCCAATGACCAAAATTATAACCCTTACTACGCCGTACATTCCATTCCGAAAAATTAGCCTTTACTTACTTAATCTACTAAACTGCTAAAGCTACTCCTTTTGCATACTACACTTTCACACTATACATTTCATAAAACTCAGACAACCTAGCCAAAAACAATCTCACGCAACAACAATCACCACCATTTATACCCTTTTTCTTTACTTTTCTGCAATACTTTAACCTGTAAAGAAAATTAGCCTAAGACTGGAGCAGCTAAAAAAGCGTTAACTCCCACAAAAATAAACAAAACGGAGCCGCTAAAAAAGCGTTACTCCCACACTTAAAAAAAATGGAGCAGCTAAAAAAAAGCGTTAACTCCCACAAAAATACTGCAAAACGGAGCCGTTAAAAAAGCGTTACTCCCACACTTTAAAAATAATGGAGCAGCTAAAAAAAAAGCTTTACTCCTGTAAAATACAAAAACCCGGAGCAGCTAACAAAGCATAACTCCCACAATTCACAAAAATATGGAGCAGCTAATAAGCTTTACTCCCACAAAATACAAAAAACCGGAGCAGCTAAAAAAGCATAACTCCCACAATTCACAAAAATATGGAGCAGCTAATAAGCTTTACTCCCAACAAAATACAAAAAACCGGAGCAGCTAAAAAAGCATAACTCCCACAATTCACAAAAATATGGAGCAGCTAATAAGCTTTACTCCCAACAAAATACAAAAAAAATTAATTGAAATGAATTATTTCACTCAAGAAAAATAACACTTACCTACTTTTTATCCGGCTGCGCCAAATTGTCGTGTCCCAAAGCAATCCAGTGAAAACACTCGCGTAATTCAATTGTAAAACAAACTTTATTTCTTTAATTACGTTAAATTATATGACGATATAATTAAAAGGAGTATCACCCGTGATCGATACTTCTCATTAAGCTCTCTAATTACAACTAACTGAAAAACGATACCGAACCGCTATCTTTAATAATACCAAACTTCTAACTGAACTCACCGATCTAGCGAGTCGACCGTGCTCACCTCCATTCAATTAGGCGGAAGCGACTTTGACCCAGTGACCAGCGCAATACCTTGCAATCATAATTACAAAGTATTACGCTAATCACTGCCGACAGCGGGAGCCCCCAATACTGTATGTAAACAAACAGTGAGCCCAGCTGAGTATTTCACTATGCGAAGTGAATTACTTAACCATGACTCAATGCCCAGTTACATACAGCAGTGGATGCGCCAGTTTACAAGTAAACAATTCGCAATCGCCAAGCATTTCACTGTGCGAAGTAAAATGCTTAGTTATTGCAAATCGTTTAATTACTTGTGCATTTGCTGCTAGCTCGAGTCGTGATGTCACAATTGCACCAATTGAATATTGGGTCACGACATGATAAACACTAAGCCATGGCGGATTCCAGAGAATCTACATCTAGCTGATCCAGAATTCAACCGCCCTGGTCCTATAGATCTACTCCTAGGTGCTGACAACTATTATGACATACTATCAGTCGGTCAAATAAAATTAGGCAAAAATATGCCAACACTTAAAAACACACTTTTCGGATGGGTAGTAGCTGGACGTTTTATTGGAGAAAGTTCTCCATATGCTTCTTGTGGAAACTGCACCGAATCCATAGAAGACCAGTTAGAGCGATTTTGGAAATTGGAAGAGATTGAATCATTTGATGAAAGCGAAAATTTCACAACAGCAGAACAAAAATGTGTTAACCATTTCTATCAACACATTAAAAGAAACAATGAAGGAAGATTCATAGTCAAGCTGCCGTTTTTAAACGATCCCAAGGCATTGGGGAACTCAGAGAACATCGCTCGCAACAGGCTGCTTTCTCTAGAAAGAAAATTCAGCAGGCACCAAGAAATAAAAAAACAATATGTGCAGTTCATGCGTGAATATGAAGCTTTAGGGAATATGAGAAAAGTAAACCCAACTGAGATCGGTACTCCACATTACTTCCTCCCACATCACTGTGTTACTAAATTGGATAGCAGCACTACAAAACTTCGTGTAGTATTTGATGGCTCAGCTCAAACATCATCCAACGTGTCCCTAAACCAAGTGCTCTGTAAGGGACTAACAATTCAAGATGAGCTATTTTCCGTCCTGATTCTATTCAGATTTCCGAAGTTTGTATTCACAGCAGACATCGAGAAGATGTATAGACAAGTTCTGCTAGCTAAAGAGGATCAAAAATATCAACTAATCTTGTGGAGGGAAAACCAAGTTCAGCCAATCAAACACTACAAGATCAGTACGGTCACGGATGGACTAACAACAGCACCATTTCTGGCAACGAAATGCTTAGAGCATCTAGCTAACGAAATGGCCCTAACTCATCCTCTAGGATCTCAAGTGTTAAAAAGAGATTTCTATGTCGATGGTGTCATGACTGGATCCAACCAGCTAATTGAAGCTATCGAGATCCAACAACAATTAAAGCATATCCTTCAATCAGCTGGGTTCAATCCACGCAAATGGTGTTCCAATCACCCCAAGTTGCTTGAAAATGTGCCTCAAGAAGACATCGAGCTAGAACTAGATATCAATGACACCCTGGAAGGATTCATAAAAACATTGGGACTGATTTGTCTACCCAAATCTGACATGTTTTCTATCAAAACATCATGGAAAGAAACGAAGAGAGTCACGAAAAGAACTATACTATCCGATATCGCACACATCTTTGATCCTATTGGATTCATGAGTCCTGTCATTATAACTGCAAAACTGTTTATCAAGAAAATCTGGACCTTGAAACTTGACTGGGAGGCAGCATTACCCATGGAAATGCATACTAGCTGGCTTAAATTTCGGGAAGGATTGAAAGCATTCAATGATATAAAAATTCCACGATACATTGCATCAGGCAAAACTACCAAGATTCTTCAAATTCATGCATTCTCAGATGCCTCGGAAGCAGCTTATCGGGCAGCAGTACATATCAGACCAATACATCAAGATGATACCATAACTGTGAGACTGCTGTGCGCAAAGTCAAAGGTTGCCCCAAATAAGACAACAGCTCTTCCTCGCTCAGAGCTCTGCGCCGCAAGGCTATCAGCTCAGTTAGTGCAACGTGTATCTTCAAATTTAAGGCAACCCAACATAAGATGTTATTTTTGGACAGATTCTGAAATCGTGCTGGCCTGGATCAATTCAGAATCATCATCATATCACACTTTCGTTGTCAACCGTGTTGCGGCTATTCAACGGTTATCGAATGCAGATCAGTGGCGCCATGTCCCTTCTAAGGCAAATCCAGCAGACATAGTTTCGAGAGGAATTCCTGCAGACAGATTAGCTCAGTGTAACCTCTGGCTTCACGGTCCTATGTTTCTACATGGCACGGAAACAATCTGGCCTGAAAGCTGGTGCAAACAGCCTACAGATTTAGAGAAAAGGAAACCTAAAGTAGTTCTAACTACATCTGCACTACAACTGTCATGGATTATGGACATAAAGCACAAAAACTCATTTAAACGGTTGCAGAGAATAGTCGCATACGTTGTGAAATTTACACGATTAATGAAACGGCGTGAAAGGACTAAGGCTTGTATCTTGACTACTGAAGAATTAAATGAAGCCATATTGTTAATTTTATCCCAAATCCAGCAAGATGGCTTCAAGAGAGACTTACATCAGTTGCTGACAACTAAGCGTGTTGATGTCACTAGCCCTTTAAGTAGTCTTGCACCCTTTCTTGATGAAAGAGATATCATTAGAGTTGGCGGTAGATTAGAAAACGCAAATATATCGTATGAAGCAAAACATCCTGCACTTCTAATATATGCGCATCAATTAACGAAGCTTCTGATGACAGGCATTCATCTCAGCAATCTCCACATTGGACCTCAGGCGCTGCTCGCAACAACAAGGCAAAAGTTTTGGGAAAGACAATTGCCTTATCAATAGTGCAACAGTGTACTCGCTGCATCAAGGCCAATCCAAAGCTGATGACCCAGTTCATGGGAAATCTGCCACCAACAAGAGTACAACCTGCAAGACCCTTCATAAACTCAGGGGTTGACTTTTGCGGACCAATTTATACGCATTATAAAATAAGAGGAAAACATCCTCAAATGTCATCCATAGCAGTATTCTGCTGTTTTGCGACCAAGGCACTACATCTCGAAATAGTCAGCGACCTCTCTACTGAAAGTTTCCTTGGTTCCCTCAAACGATTTACTGCTAGACGCGGACACTGTCAAGATTTGAGCTGTGATAACGCAACAAATTTTGTTGGTGCAAACAACCAATTGAAGGAACTGCAGGATGCGATATACAACGAAAGTGGCCAAAGGAAAATCATCGAATTATGCCAATCAAAGGGAACTAACTTCAAGCTCATACCTCCACGTGCCCCTCATTTTGGTGGATTGTGGGAGGCAGCAGTGAAGTCAGCCAAATCCTTGATAAAAAGATCCGTAGCGTCTGCCTCCTTAACATATTTTTACGAGCGTGGCCTTAGTTCGTAATTTAAAACACAATATTTCAGATATAATTCAAAAGTTCTTTCTTTATTTAACTTTACTGTTTACTCTCACAAATTCACAAATAATTATCAAATCAACTCTTTATTTATCGCTAGTACTGTACTTCTAATTATCGCAATCCAAATAGTTTACTTCGTTCACTTCGCTGTCTGAAATAATACTCGCCTCCTAGCTGTCAGAGCGCCGTATTTATACTCTACGAATTATCCTAGAACCTTCCTGAATATTCCATTCTCCAAACCCAGTTTACTAGGATGTCACTAACCTAAAGTTGTTTCCATTTCCAATAGATGTCGCTTGTATCACTTTGTGGCGCGTAACACTGTCCCCTTCTTAAAATTGTTCGTCCCGAACAACAGGTGATCCACGGTCTTGATGCTCGCAGTATTTACATAAACGATCTAGATGAACGATTTTCCGTTTGCCTCTTGTACCCCGCTGAATCCTATATACTACGTCATTTATTCTAGTCACTACTGAATACGGTCCTTCCCAGTGTTGTTGTAACTTGGGAGAACGTCCCTTACGTCGTTTCGGGTTGTACAGCCAAACAAGGTCACCTTCATTAAATCCTGCTGAGTTAGCACGTAAGTCATAGCGGGTCTTCATCCGATCGGTATTTATTGCTAATTTTGCTCTCGTGACTTCGTGTACATCAGCCAATCGTTGTCTAAGTTCCGATACATAATCGTCTGGTAACTTTTGTTCACTTCTGGGTGTACCAAACTTGAGATCGCTAGGTAAACGCATCTCCTTTCCGAATATTACTTTTGCTGGCGTTTGTCCGGTCGTGTTGTGTACAGCTGATCGATAGGCCATTAAGAACATGGGAATATGTCGATCCCAATCGCGTTGGTGATAGTCGACTACTTTCTTTAGATGCTCTACCAATGTTCTGTTGAAGCGTTCTACCATGCCATCAGATTGTGGATGCAGAGGAGTTGTTCTGGTTTTTCTTATTCCCAGAATTTTACACATCTCTTGGAAAGTCCGTGATTCGAAGTTCCGTCCTTGGTCCGAATGAAGTTCATGAGGAACACCAAATCTACTGACCCAATTCATTACTACTTGATCCGCTACTGTGGTAGACTCTTGATTAGGGATTGCATAAGCTTCAGGCCATTTACTGAAATAGTCAAAAGCAACTAATATATAACGGTTACCGTTATCTGTTTCTGGAAAAGGTCCAGCGATGTCTACGGCTATCCTTTCAAATGGGGCTCCTACATTATACTTATGCATTTCTCCTCTACTTCTGTGTGGTGGTCCTTTGCAAGAAGCACAGATAGTGCATCTGCGGCACCATTCCTCAACATCCTCTCGCATATGTAACCAATAAAACCTTTCACGTATTTTGGAAATTGTTTTATTCACCCCCAAATGTCCTCCAGATGATCCACTGTGCATTTCTTCTAGAACATCTTTGACCTGGGATGCTGGCACGACTATCTGCATTCGGAATGACTCGCCGTTAGTTGATTCCCACTTGCGTTTTAATATACCACATTCAACGTGAAGAGAGTTCCATTGAGCCCAGTAGCTCTTCAGTTTCTCATTCCTCTCCGAGATATCTTACCATTGTGGTCTTTCCATGTCTTCTTTCCAAGCAAGAATAGGTGATATGTCTGGGTCTTCCCGTTGTGCTGTTCGCAAGCTCTCGTTGTTCCAACCTGTCGATGGTTCCACAGTCATCAGCTGTATTGTTGCTTTTGTTTCTTTTTCTTCCAGCCGAACGCAATGTTTGCATTCAACTTTGCATGGACGTCGTGAAAGGGCGTCTGCATTTCCATGGATACGTCCTCTTCGGTGTTGGATTTCAAAGTCATAAGCTTGGATTCGCTCTATCCATCTCGCCACTTGCCCCTCAGGGTTCTTAAACTGCAAAAGCCATTTAAGCGCTGCATGGTCAGTGCGGAGGATAAATTTCTGCCCGTAGAGATATTTATGGAAATGCTTGGTTGAGTTTACAATGGCAAGTAGCTCTTTCCTTGTAGCACAATAATTTCTCTCTGATTTTGAGAGTGCTTTGCTAAAATAAGCTACTGGCACCTCTTGACCATCCTCCTCCTGTGAAAGCACTGCACCAATACCTATATTGCTGGCATCCGTGTCCAATATAAAAGTTTTTCCCAGCTTTGGATAGTGAAGCACTGGAGTTCCACAGAGCTGTTGCTTCAAATTTGCAAAACTCTCGTTACATTTATCTGACCATATGAACGGCTTTCCTTTTTCTGTAAGTTGATGTAGGCTCCTTGCTATATCTGCAAAACCTTTTACGAATCGCCTGTAGTAGGTAGCCAATCCAAGAAAACTCCTTAATTGATGTTTGTCCTTTGGAACAGGCCAATTTTTCACAGCTCTTATCTTCTCTGGATCAGTTCTTACTCCTTGTGATGAAACTATATGCCCCAAATATTTTACTTCATTCTTGAATAGAGCACATTTATTCGTGCTGAGCTTCAGTTTCGCATCTCCCAGTCTTTGAAGTACGTCCCGTAAGTTGTTTTTATGTTCCTCGAATGTCCTTCCGATCACAATTATGTCATCTAAGTAGACAAGACATGTTTTCCAGGTTAATCCTCGTAAAACACATTCCATTAGTCGTTCGAATGTGGCTGGAGCTTTACATAATCCAAATGGCATAACTTTGAATTGCCATAAGCCACTTCCAACTGAGAAAGCAGTTTTGTCTCGGTCTTCGGGATGTATTTCCACTTGCCAGTAACCGCTCTTCAAATCCAATGTGGAAAACCATTGCGCTCCGGAAAGGGTGTCCAATGTGTCATCAATCCTTGGTAACGGATAGCTATCCTTTCTTGTTACATTATTTAGTTGGCGGTAGTCCACACAGAATCGTGTACTGCCATCCTTTTTCCTGACCAAAACAACTGGCGATGTCCAAGGGCTGTTAGATTCCTCAATTATGCCTTGTTCTTTCATGGAGTTTATCATATCTGCAACTTCTGGTTGTTTGGCTAATGGTAGTCTTCGTGGTTGTTGCCGAATGGGCCTAGAATCTCCTGTATTGATCCGATGCTGGACAAGATTTGTTTTGCCGAAATCATCATCATTCATTGCAAGTAATTCCGAAAATTCATCGATCATATCTTTGGCATCGTTGTATTGCTGTTCACTTAAGGCACTAGATGAAAGAAGTTTCTGAACCTGTTGAGTAGTAGCTGGTATACGTATTGCCTCCTTAATATTACTACCATTTTCCAAATTAACAATCTGATAAACAGGCTCACAATTTCCAATTATAGCACCTTCTTTTAGTTGTACCTCATTTTCGGATGTGTTGAGCACTCTGACTGGAATTAATCTTGCGCCTTCTGCCTTCACTAAAGTCTTACCAACGATGATGTTCGATGTTACTTTTGTAGGGTTAGGCTCCACCAGATAGAATCGGCAGGTCCCGATGTCATCAGTAAGCTTTGTCCATACTAGCGTCTCCGAGAATGCAGAGAGAGTCATATTCTCACAGACCATCGTCCTTAATTTTGCAGGATAATCTGTTCCTCCTCCTAGTCTCATAGGAATTTCTATGTTGCCATATTTGAGTATTCGTTCTCCGACATCTAAATTTATTTTATATGTGGTCATAAAGTCTACTGCAAGGATGCATTCATCCATTATGTCTGAAACTAGGAAATTGTGAGGAAATAGTAGTTCACCTAGTTGAATATCCAAAGTTATTTCTCCAAAAACTTGTGCTGCGGCTCCAGTTGCTGTTCTTAGTAAATATTTGGTGGTATTGTGAAGCCATTTGTTCTTGACAAGATCCGCTCTAACAATTGATGTCGAAGTTCCAGTGTCGATAGTGACAACGCAGTCATTTTTTCCTACCCTTCCATATATAACAAGACTGCTATTATTTCTCTGCAACTGGGCTATCTGAATGATGACTTCGGGGCTGTCGACTCTACCAACCAACTTCTGCCACCCGAAGTTGGTTTTCACATGTTTTCCGACTGCTGAACAGGGGAGCTGATGCGACTAGTCGCTGTTTGATGTCTAGGCTCTCCCCGAATAGCTTGCTCCCTGGCTCGACATCTTTGGCATTCTGTTCTGTCCTCCTCTTCTGGTGATTCTGTTCGACGGCGTTTTCTGCAGTCCCTTTGGAGGTGTCCTGGTCTTGGTATTACAATTCCAGCATCGCAGAATACCACGTGAAGAATTGCTCTGTGATGGCTGCATTCTATTACAAGTACATTCCTCCACCGAAATTTCTCTCACTCGTACTGCACTTCGAGAAGCTTGCCTGGCAGATTCATACGCTAGTGCATAGGCTAGTGCTTCTGCTGTTGATTTCTTTCCTGCTAGCCTCAACGCTTGTTGTAAATTTTGATCTGCAATGGCGTTCACAAATGCCTCCGTCGCCACTTCATTGAGAAAATCCGCATTCACGTTGGAGTATGACAGATGCGCTAATCTTTCTACATCTGCCTGCAGTTGTTGTAGTGATTCGCCATGTTTTTGAATCCTGTTGCGCAACTGTAGGCGATATACTTGCTGCATGTGCTCATCTCCGTAACGTAATTCTATCGCCTGTACTAATGAAGTATAATCACGTTGCCTTTCTATCGGTATAGTTTGTAAAAGCTCTGATGCAGAACCTCGAAGTGCTAATACCAGAGCTGTAGCTTTGTCTGCATCAGTCCATCCGTTTACTTCGGAAGCAGCCTCGAATTGTCTCTTGAAAATATGCCACGAATTTTGTCCATCAAATATTGGAGGTTTCATTCTGCCTGCATTGGATATTTCAATTCCTTCGTGCCGTGGTTGTCGATGTTTCATCTTCTCCAAATCTGATTTAAAGTTGTCAAGCTGTTCGGTGACTTTTTGTTGAACTTCCGCCACTTCTTGCTCGATTCCTTCAATTTTTAAATTTTGTTCGTCTAACGAGTTTTTCAGGAAATTCTTTTGTTCCTCTAAGCAATTTTCTAGACAATTCTCCAGAGAACTCTTTTGTTCATCCAAACGCGTTTCCAGTGATTTCTTCTGTTCATCTAAACGGGATTCCATAGAATTCTTTTGTTCGTCCAAACGGGCTTCTAGAGAATTCTTTTGTTCATCCAACCGCGCTTCTAGAAAATTCTTTTGTTCCTCAAAAGCATTCTTTTGTTCCTCAAAAGCATTCTTTTGTTCCTCAAAAGCATTCTTTTGTTCGTCCAAACGGGCTTCTAGAGAATTCTTTTGTTCCTCAAGAGCATTCTTCACTTGCAGGGTTGAAAGCTCCATTTTGGTCATTAAAGTACCCAAAAGCTGTTCTATGTTCATCGCAGGCTCTTCTTCAGTTTCTGGTTCTTCCTCGAAAACGTATGTATCAGGATTCTTTTCTTCCTCTATCAACGCTTGTCTAAGTCGCTCGACTAGAACATTCTTTAGACCTGTCGTTTGCAATGACCGCTTCCCCAACTCCACTTTCAATTCCTGTATGCGAAGCTCCTCTAGTTTGTGTCCCATTCTTGCGCGATTTCACAAAATTAATCACTCTTTGAATTTCAAAGTCAAATGCCACCACTTTATTTCGCGATTTTATTTTACTTCTGACACCAGTTGTTACGAGCGTGGCCTTAGTTCGTAATTTAAAACACAATATTTCAGATATAATTCAAAAGTTCTTTCTTTATTTAACTTTACTGTTTACTCTCACAAATTCACAAATAATTATCAAATCAACTCTTTATTTATCGCTAGTACTGTACTGCTAATTATCGCAATCCAAATAGTTTACTTCGTTCACTTCGCTGTCTGAAATAATACTCGCCTCCTAGCTGTCAGAGCGCCGTATTTATACTCTACGAATTATCCTAGAACCTTCCTGAATATTCCATTCTCCAAACCCAGTTTACTAGGATGTCACTAACCTAAAGTTGTTTCCATTTCCAGTAGATGTCGCTTGTATCACTTTGTGGCGCGTAACAATATGAAGAACTATCAACAGTCACAGCCGAAATCGAAGCAACCTTAAACTCAAGGCCAATTACGCCATTATCATCAGATCCAAATGATCTTGCGGCTCTAACTCCAGGCCATTTCGTAATTGGAGAGCCACTTACAGCAGTTGTCGACCCCCAGTCAAGTCCTCACCCCAACAGCCTTATAAAGCGGTGGAAACTGGTAGCTCACATTAGACAAGAGTTTTGGCGTCACTGGTCAAACGAATATTTAAGCGAGCTGCAACATAGGCACAAGTGGAAACAACAGGGAAGGAATGCTCACCCAGGGATGATTGTTTTAATCAAGGAAGACAATTTACCTCCTTTAAAATGGCAACTTGGAAGAATAACAAATTCAATAAAGGGCGACGATGGCTTAGTACGTGTTGCTAACGTTAAAACCGTTTCAGGCATTTTCAGAAGACCGGTTCATAAATTAGCTCCGCTACCCATGAACATCGACGAGGAGAGCTCGATTACGCACAGCAACAACATAACTGAGGACCAGGAGACTACTGAATCCGAGCTGAAACCTAAACGGACAAGGATCCCCTCACGTCCAGGCTTAAGCCTGATGCTTCTTACATGCTTAATCATGCCAGTGATCGGAACGCCTTTGATCGCACTCACTCCCTTTGATTCATAACCTGGCATACACTTTGAGAGCCTAGGGTCTGTTCATCTCACCTCCAACCAATGGACCCTAGTTGTTTATTATGACTTAGAAAATCATCGGAAAGAATTAACAGCTATTAATAGGAGCATTTACCAACTAGAGAAGATATGCAATTTACTGACTGACAAGTCTCGGTGTAATAGTTTACAGAAACAATTGATGCGACTCAAGGTACAACTCTCTAATGGCAACGAGTTTTTACTCCCTACAAACCAATTGAAGCGAGGGAAACGAGCTCCACTAAATATCGTGGGAAATGTTCCTAGTGCATTATTCGGTGTTCTCGATTCCGACTATGCAGAGAAACTATCATCAACAATTGAAAACATAAAGGGAAATGAAGCTCATCTGCTTGAGTTGATCAAAAATCAAACCCCCATAGTAGACTCCACTATAAATGTATTAAAACATGACGAGGAGGCATTTTACAATCAACTTAGAGAAGTTAACAAGCAATTCAATGAAATAGTGGATGAAATCAACAACTTCACTGACGTCTTGCAACAACAGAATTTGAAACAACTATTTTCAACATTAGCAATTGAAGCAACATTAATATCACTAAACTATCAACGCACACAAGAGTCAATCTTAGAGGTTCTGATAGACACCCATCATGGAAAATTCAACCCACAATTACTAACTCCAAGTCAATTAAATAAAGAGTTGATGATAATCAAGGATTACTTGCCATCCAACCTCCGCATACCCTCCAAACAAAATAACATCTTGCACCACTATAATTTAATGAAAGTGGAGGGTTGCGCAACAACCAAATATGTAATTTTTCGAATAAGATTACCGCTATTTGCCTTCGAGGAGTTCGAATTATTCCACATCATTCCGGTCTCAGTACTGGTCAACAATACATTTATGGCCATTAGACCATCAGCTGAGTTCTTAGTTATAAATCTTCACAGAGACCAATATTATCCACTCAACGAGCTAGAATTCAGAAGTATGACCATAGATGAAACTGACCACATCTGTAAGCAAAGACATCCACTTTATCGAAGAGGAGCAAACATCAGCACGTGTGATCTCAATCTTATAACTCGCTCACCTCCTGCAGAAAGTTGCGAAATCAGAAATGCAGAGAAATTACCCAAGTGGATTCAACTATATAATCCCAATCAGTGGATATACTACGTAAGAAAACCCAGCATTATAAATGTCGTTTGTGGAACTACCATGGTTCAGAAATAAGTAGAAGGAGACGGGATTTTGAAAATGCAAAGAGATTGCGAAATAAAACAAGAATTCCTAACAGTACGAGCTCATAATGTTTATCCACAGTCCACGAGATTATCATTCACACCAACAGATAATCTCACGGACTTTGTGAGGCCGGAACACTTTCCACTGATACATCACCTCAAATCGCAAGCTATCGACCATACGAAGAAACTATAAGAGTTACAGAGAAGTCTCCAAGAAATAAGGAATGAGGAGATATTACCAAACCAGATACAAATGACATCCACCAATTCACGGTAGGCTACTCTTCACTTGCAGTAGGATTAGTCGTAACAGCCCTTCTAATCTACACCAAATGGAAAAGGGGTGCAAAATCTAACTCAAGCATACCAGTCCCGATGCCACGGACATAGCAGACCTCACCATTTGTGATCAATGTTGAAGATGAAGCCAGTTGAACACCGTTCAACGCGGGGGAGGATGTTAATGCCGAATAATTGATTTGCAAGCAATCAAATTACTTATATGTATAGAATCACAAAATTAAAATAAAATCAAAAGAAAATTAATTATCATCAAAATTGTCACAGGTAAAGTGTAAAGAACTCAAGTTCATGACCGCAATTCTTGAGAATCATATTACATGCATTGCTCGAGAAAGGGACGCTTGAAAAGAGTTCAGCGCACTTTATGCTGAATTGCATTTTTTGCCTTAATATTAATGTAACAAGTGAGCAAGAATTAATTTGCACAGATATTGATTTGCATGTTAATCATATTTTTATTATAAATTTGAGATTCTACTTAGAATAAAGGCAGTTATAATTTTCGAATGAAAAAGGTCGTTTTGGTTTCGTTTATCGTCTACGTTCAGAGCATAGTTTGCCCTTAAGCACTTCACATTTAACATTGTTACTTGTTTTGTACTTGGACACACTTCTCCAACCGTGCACTTGTTTTGTACTAGGGCACACACTACTTATAATTGCATTGGTTCTGTAAGAAAAGCGGCCAATAAAGGAATTTGTCGCACTATAAACATTGGGAACAAAACAGGAAATTATATAATATTTTCATATTTTTAATTCACATTTTTACGTACGAGCACAAATTTTCACCTGCGTAAGCATTTATTGTTTTTAATGCAGAAATTTTCTCACCCAGAATCAGACGGATCCGATTACAAAAACTTTTGCAGGTAAAAATTGTGTGCTCGTAATAAGATCTATGGAAAAACAAAGTTTCAGCAGAATTTTATTATCTTGTGTGACTTACTTATGTTTGGCTATTGTAAATGTTTCTAATTATGAGAATTTTATGATATCTTAAGTATATCTATGGCTACTGATGACGAGTTTGAACACATATTTTATTTGAACCCATAGCTAACCTATAGCTAATCCATCGTTCCGTTTATAAAATTGGTTATTAGAAGTAAAATTAAATAAGTAAAAAACGAGTTTTCAAACAAAACTGAGGCCAAGCCGCATGAAAAAGTAGAAAATAAACTTTTCTTCACACACAGAGGTGGACTCAGATTTTTCGATTGGGACATTTCTCTTGAATATTCTTTCTCTTCATGAATCAAATCACTTATTACCTCTGATTGATCATACTGAAATATATCGGTGATTGTCAGCGAATAAAATCTGAGTCCACCTCTGTGTGTGAAGAAAAGTTTCCTTTCTACTTTTTCATGCGGCTTGGCCTCAGCTTTCTTTGAAAACTCGTTTTTTTCTTATTTTATTTTCTGTCGTTTTCACGTTAACTAAATTGTTATTACTTGCAGCATGGAGATATTTTAAAACAATTTTTAAGTCATGTTTGGTGCCGATCCGAAAACAACAATTTTTCGAGTATCAAATCGTTGATGTACTGCAACGGTTTTCTGAAATTCAAATTATGTTTTAAACATCACTTTTTAGCTGTATTCCAACTTGATCGCATATAACATGAATTTTCCCGATTTTCCATGTTTTCCACATACTTTTCCTATTACTATGAATTTTTTTTAAAAATTTACACGGATTTTCCTCGATTTTTCATGCACGTTTTCATGATTGTTGAAGAGAAAGTATTGATGACAGTAGGACCGAAAAAAATGATTCCACATAGCTTAGAAAACTTTTTTTTCGGAAAATTTTCTGGAAATTCCCAAAAAATTGGAAACTTCTGCACTTTTCCTGAAACAGATTTATCACTAATCATATCGATGAAAATTTGTCCGTTGATTACCCCGCTTTTCCGGGTTTTCCACGAAGTTTTCCACCAAAGCAACTTTATGCAACTCATTTCGCTCTACAACTTTGTCTTAGGTTGCAAAACGCTCAAACGCTTCCTTCGTCTGAAAAACTCCGGAAAAGTGTTTTACATGAATTTTCCTTGATTTTTTCTGCAAGTTTTCACCATTGTCGGAGAGAAAGTAATGATGCCAGTTGATAGGGAACTTGATAGTGCATAATTTAGAAAACTTTTCTACAGGAAAATTTTCGGAAAAGTCGGAAAATTCCGGAAAATTTTGCGGAAAAATCGGAAAACTCTGCATTTTTTCCTGAAACGGATTTATCACAAATCAAATTTGTACCAACTTTTCAAATGATTTTTCCCGATTATCCGGGTTTTCCATGGAAATTTCCGGTTCAAATTGTGGCAAATACAATTGTCATGCGACATGAACCTGTGTGCCAAATTTCAGCTCGCTGTGATGACGATAAGTGGGTCTACGAGAGTGTCGAAAATAGTAAAGAAATATATAAATAGCCAAATTCGTTGTACCAGTTAAAGGGAATGGCCTCAATAGTTTTGGTTGAGAACAGCGTCTAGAAGGATAGAAAGTTCATATTTTTTAGCTGAACTTAAGTCAGACTGCTTTGTAATGTTCTTACTAATCTCCCTACGCTCTACACAGGATATTTTTGTAAAAAGATTAGTGACATCAAATGGGACCAGTTTGGTATTTTTTGGAATCCCTAAGTCTTTAATTTTGTGTATTAAATCAATAGAGTTTTTTATGGTATATCTGAAGGTTGGAGT
>OZ005742.1:214799110-214910724 GCA_963930735.1 Dioctria linearis | reverse complement strand
GGTTCAGTTGTATGTAAACCATTATTAGTAGCCCGCATTCCTCAAGTCAGAATTTATTCGTTCGATACAACCCTCCACTAGATCAATGGGACGAGCAATGTTACCAAAATAAATCCATAAGGCACACCACGAGTAAAAGGCAAAGTATCAGAAAAACTGTTCCCTATTTTTATCCGCTGCAACCTGCCAGAAAAAAACTGCTGATAACAGTCTCCAATAGAATGAAACTGGAAATTAGTGGACAACAAATCCTCTGGATCCTTGCTTTTATTGGTTTTAGGAACCGACACAACAATAGCGATTTTTCACGCAGAAGGAAACTGAGAAATAGTCATGCAGGTATTGATAATATTGTTACGCGCCACCAAGTAACACAAGCGACATCTGTTGGAAATAGAAGCAACTTTAGGTTAGTGACATCTTAGTAAACTTTGGGTTCGGAGAATGGAATATTCAGGAAGGTTCTAGGATAATTTGTAGAGTATAAATACGCCGCTACCTACATGCAGGAGGCGAGTCTTTTTGCAGACAGTGAAGTCAAGGAAATAAACTATTTGGATTGTGGTAATTAGAAGTACAGTACCAGCGATAACTAAAGATTTGATTTGATAATTATTTGTGAAAGTAAACTGTAAAGTTAAATAAAGAAAGATCTTGCGAATAATATCGGATTATTGCGTTTTAAATAACGTAACAGCGGGTGTTAGAAGTTAAATAAATTCGCGAAAAAAATGGGTGGCATTTGACTTTGAAATTCAAAGAGTGATTGATTTTGTAAAACATTTTGTGAAAATTCCGAAAGATAATTTTATGTTAAACTGTGAGTGAATTACAAAAGACGCAAGAATGGGACGCAAACTAGAGGAGCTTCGCATACGGGAATTGTCAGTACAGTTGGGGAAGCGGGCATTGCACACGACAGGTCTAAAGAATGTTCTAGTTGAGCGATTTAGTCAAGCCTTGATAGAGGAAGAAAAGAATCCTGAGACTTTTTTTTTCGAAGAAGAAGCTGAAGCTGAAGAAAAGCCTGCGATGAACATGGATCAGCTTTTGGGTACTTTAATGACCGAAATGGAGCTTTCAGCCCTGCAGATGAAGAATGCTCTTGAGGAACAAAAGCAATCCCTCTTGGTGGAACAAAAGCAAACTTTCCTGGAGAAAGAAAAGAATGTTAATAAGGAATACAAAAATTCTCTTCAAGAATGTTTATAAGAGCAAAAGAATTCTCTAGAAGTCGATATGGATGAGCATACTGTTGTCAGGTTCTCTCATCTGAGCACCTTTATGTGATTATCTGGCACCTTTACTTTAGGTAGAACGAGTTTACGTGCCTACAACGGCGGTCGGGCTTACTTATATGTTCCGAGATAAGTGAAGCAGCAGTGTAATATGTATGGAGCAGCTTTCTAGCTTTACTCCCTGAATGTATTATTGTAGTAGCTTACTTGCTTTACTCCCAGTGTAAATGAATGGAGCAGCTTACTAGCTTTACTCCCAGTGAATGTATGGTTGGAGCATCTCACTAGCTTTACTTCCAGTGTAAATGAATGCGGCAGCTTACTAGCTTTACTCCCTGAAATGAAACAACTTGTATTGCTCTGCGTTATGACTGCTACTGCTGTTTATTGAAAAACGCAAGAATATTTATACACAATTTGTGTCTTAATACTATTGCTCTTTTTTTGTACATTTCAAAACTACGCTAAGTGCTTAATTTCTATTTCATCACGGTATTCATATCAACATAATCATTAATTTCCGCAAAACGTTTCTTCCTGGCGTTTATCGCTTTTACACATTAATTTCGGCAAAGCTTTTCCCGGTTTGTTATTGTTACATCATAGCACTTATCGCTTTCATACGTATATACATAAATATTTCCGTAGACCGTTTGCCGCTTTGTTACTATTATGACATCATCGTGAACCATTGCTTCGTTCACCTAAGTTCTACCGCTGCAGCTGGCGCAAGCTTATCGTATAGCAACGCGCAGGGTTATTGCGTGAACAAATTGTCGTAGGTCAGTAACGAGTGACTTTCTTCATAAAATGAAACTGATGTTTGTAAATATTTTTGTATATGCAGCTGGGCTGTTATTTTCATTGATTGGAATTACAATTCTGCATGCAATGAGAATGTTGTAGGTATGTATGTATCTACATGTTTGCAATTCTTCATTGATGCATAAAATTATAATTCTGTGTGAAATGAAATTGATACAGATATGTATGCATCTATATGTTTGAATGATGTAGAAAGCAAATGGATGCCCTATATGTAACACTAATGAGGATAAAAAGAATTCGCTGCAAGCATGTTTAGAAGAGCAAAAGAATTCTCCAGAGGTTCGTTTGGATGAGCAGAAGAAAGCTAATGACGTTCAAAAGAATTCTCTGCATGCATGTTTAGAAGAACAAAAGAATTCTCTGGAAGCCCGTTGGGATTAACAACAGAGTTCTTTGCAAAAATATCTAGAAACCCGTTTGGAGGACCAGAAAAATTCTCTTCAAAATTCATTAGACGAATAATATGTGACAATTGAAGCAATCCAGCATTAAGTGCTGGAAGTTCAACAACAATGTGTAGGAAGTTTAACAAAATCTTACGGAAAAGCTTGACAACTTTAAAGCAGATGTGGAGAGGCTGAAGCATCGACAACCTCGGCACAAAGGAACTAAAATATCCGGTGCAGGTCGAATGAAACCAACAATAGTTGATGGACAAAATTCATAGCATATTTTCAAGAGCCAATTCGTGGCAGCTTATGAAGTAAATGGATGGAATAATTCAAAAGAAAGAAAGCTAAAGCTCTGGTATTAGCACTTCGAAGCCCGGCGTCAGAGCTATTACAAACAATACCGATTGACAAGCAAGGTGAGTACACCTCATTGGTACAGGCGATAGAATAACGATATGGAGATGAACACATGCAGCAAGTATATCGCTTGCAGTTGCGCAACAAGATGCAGAAGCGTGGCAAATCACTACAACAGCTGCAGGCTGATATTGAAAGATTAGCGTGTCTTTCATACTCTAGCGTAAATACGTATTTTCTTAATGGAGTGGCACCAGAAGCATTTGTGAACGTTATTGCAGATCAAAATTTACAACAAGCACTAAGGCTAGCAGGAAAGAAATCAACTAGCATACGAATCTGTTTGACAAGCTTCTCGGAGTGCAGCACGGGTGAGAGAATTTTCGGTGGAGGAACGTACTTGCACCAGAATTCAGTCATTAGAGAGCACTCCGTCAAGTGGTATTCTTCGATGCTGGACTAGTAGTAGTCCCGGTCACCTCCAAAAGGAATGCAACAAACTCCGACGAATGGAAGCGTCAGAAGAAGAGAGAAGAGAAGAAGGACTAAGATATCCTTCACGTGGTCGCCGTAGATGGTGGAAATTTAGTAGACTGGGATACCCTGAAAACCACTGCAGGACACGCGGACGAATGCAATCAACAGAAGAAGATGGGAGAATATGGCGAGGTAGGGAGCAAGCTATTTGAGGATAGACTAGACTGCAGCCTAATGACTTTGAAATCCCACACCGCAAAGGACGTATCCATGGAAAACAAGAAGCCTTTTCATAACGTCCATGCATTCCTGGATGGAAAAATTGCGGGTGAATGGAAGAAAAAGGCAATGATGACTGCTATGATAAAAGTAAAAAGGACAAAGGAAAGAAATCCAAATACGAGGACAATGAAAAAAAGAGAAACACGAAAAGCAAATGGTCTAAGGATGGTGATAATGACAATGTAAGGGTATAATGAAAATCGGAAAAGATAAAGACAAAGGTGATGATAAGAAGCTTAAAGGCGGCAATGGCAATGGAGATAAACGGGCAAGAAAATTGAGGACAAAGGAATCAAAGACAAAGATGATGAAGATGATAAGAGACGAAAGACAAATAAAAGCATGGAAGAGCGCATCAACAGAACATTGGTCGAGCATCTAAAGAAATCTATCATCAACGCAATTGGTATCGACATATTCCCGTTTTCCTAATGACTTGTCGACCAGTTGTTCACAACACGACCGGACAAACTCCAACTTAGGTCGAGTTTGGAAAGGAGATGCGCTTACCTAGCGACCTCAAGTTTTGTACACCCAGAGGTGCACAAAAGTAACCAGACGATACTATCTTCAAAAGCATGACAAAATAAATGTCTCTACCAATTTACAGCTTTCTACCAGTTATTTTTTTTATTTGCAATTATTTTAATCAAATTTGACTGGACCAAAGGTCCCGAAATTAAACCCCGGCCGAGTTGGTTAATTTTTCCTCTCGTATTTATGGTTTAATTTAGAATCGTTAAAAACAAAAGTTCTTAAAATTCTTCTATTCTCCACCAGACTTGCATAAGTTATCCCATAATCTTCAAGGTAAAGAATTATTAAATCTAGATTCAAAATATTTCCTCTCAGATGAACCTATCCTCGAATTTACTCTATTAAGTACCATTTCATCCCGATTGTGGATATCGGTAGTCCGTAATCTACGACATTTATAATAGAGGAAGCCACGCTCAGCTGTAAGCCTTCTGATTCCAGCCAAGAATCACGGAAAACGGCTATCTTTAAGCTGCTGTGGTCGAAAAAGGGCATACCTATTAATAGACTTTACAATGTAGGTAAAACTGTGTAAATTTACAGTTTTATTTTGAATGAATGAATTTGTTTAACTTTTGAGTGAAATTTCATGAGCCAATTTAACAATCTATTTACCTAAACTACTTAGGAGTTAAATGAAAATAATAACACTGATCATCCATACTTCTAAAATTTTTTCGACAATTCCATAAAATAAAATTCATACGATAAACTATTAAATTGTCTCGAAATAATCTCAGAATTAAGTAGAAATGCTTGTGTGGGGCTTTGGAATATTTGTTATTGCATTTTCTCCCTAAGTAGCAATTAATTTATATATGCAATGACCATTAATTGTCAACGAAATTTACGGCTTCTATTATTGCAATCAATTTATCTGTTACATTCCTAAGAGTCAAAAACAACAACAAATTCCTCTTCTCTTCATCGTACATAACTAACTCCGTTTCTGCAACCAATTCTGTGACATATTTTTTGGTAATTCATTACCATCAGTGAAATTTCCCAATCCACTCAATTTTTGGATTGCACTGGTTAATGAGGTAACTCAGTCATGGTTCATCGTGAAAATAAGTGTTTTCCACGTCCTGAAATGACGAGTTTGCGGCTGTAATAATTTGACAAACAATCAGAGGTAGCAAATTCAGTCAAAAGTATGTTTGTCATAGATCCTTACTGGATACAGTACACAGACGACAAAAAAATAAATATAAGACGGACTGGTCGATCGATCTTATTAGTCGGTCTCATACGTATTTGTACGTATGGCACATTGCCAAATTAAAGTCTTTTTTGAGAATTCAGTTGTTGATATGTTTTTTAATGGACTCATAGTGGTACTATACGCCAATCTGTTATTTATTTTTTTAGCTTTTTGGGTACATTTGGAACAGCCATTTGCTGACGTACGGCCGACAGTGCGACTAAGAAAAGCTACAGCCGGTGCATCGCAAATAACTAGCCTTATTAGATTTTTTCTGTATTTACAATTAGTTCAATTCCATGCTCCATAAGCTTTAACCCGTCAATGAATTCTTGCCGGTATTAATTAATATTTCCGGCTTTGCTGGACCATTATAACTTCCAATCAAAAACGGTTTTATATGTTTCGAATTTGATATCGATCCCAGTATTGGCCATAAATTTATATTAGATTTGTTAAATATAGGCAAATCATCAACTTCAATATCAATAAATATAGTTTAAACTGTTTCAGGCAGTTGCAATTTTAATACTCCAACGGTTTTTTTAAAGCCAAATGGTCGACCCGGGGGATGCGATGATAACTTTTAAATTTGCTGGTTGTATTCTCAGAAGCGCTTTTGTACATAAGCGCACATAAAAACCATATTTTCCCAAAATTTGAACAAATTGCTACTGGCTCCGCATCCTATTTTATGCGTAATGCACCAATTGCCTAAATTATTGGCCAGATTTTCTTTTTGCTTGGCAATTGAAAGATTTACTTTATCATCATTAATTCTGTCATCATCCAAATTAAATAATTCATATATTGTGTTTCCACCTCAGACCAAATATCATTTTTTTGCTTTCTATTTGCAATTTCCTGAAGGTCTGTTTAATTAGAAAACATTTAACAAACAAATTCTCAGTTAAAGGAAAAATTGGTTTGGTTACAAAATTCAATTAAAAAAATTAAAAAAAATTTCGACTTCATAAAAAAAATTCAATTTGTCAAAAATTTAATTTTCTTTACTACGTTCCTCTAATGCACAAGTTACAGCAAAAATTGAACACAGAAAGATAATATTTATAAATCATTTGCAAATAATTGCACATAATTTATTATCGCTTTTATTTCACTTAACGTAATTAATTTATGCTAGCAGGACTGTTCGTTTAACTTATAAATCATTAAATAATTTTCTCCTGCAGCATTTACTTTACACTTATGTTCTATAAAATAAAGGAAAATTAAAATATATTAAAATGGTAAAATAATACCAGATGATAAAGAATGATGCAAATAATAAAGAAATAAAAAACTGATGATGAAATAAAAAAACTGATGAAGTCCAAAATGCCAAAATAATGAAGTGAACTCGCTGAATAATTGATAAAAAAGAGAGCTAGTCGTTCTGTGTTCGCCTTGTTATTGACCCGTCCAGGCAACTTTTGTACGTACTGCCAATCCGCCTAGATGTCGACATGATTCATGTACATGAAAAAGGAAAGCGTATAAATAAATATGGAAATAAAAAATTAATTGCTTAATTATTATTACTCAAATTGTTAGTGAAGAAATGCTTGGATGTTAATACTCTTTCATATAATTTTTATTTATGATGTATTACTCTTTTAAATACAAAAAAACAATAAAAACTAGTAAAGCTTCTGACTTCAGAATTGGTTGATCGTTTAAAAACCTTCTTCATAATACCCGGAGAAAATATATTCCATTATACTGACACGACAATAGTTTTGGCCTGGCTTTCAGCTCCATCGCACAACTGGACACCATTCGTGGCCAACCGCATCGCGAAAATTCAAGATTTTACGCGAAAGGAGCAATGGCGTCATATAGATTCAGTACTAAATCCGGCAGACCTCATTTCTAGAGGAACAACACCAGCAACCATCTGTCGGTCCAGCTATTGGTATCATGGCATGGAATTTCTCTCTCATTTAGAAGATGACTGGCCTCCTCAGAGATTCATCCCGAACTCAAACCCGCCCGAACAAAGGGCATCCAAACTGGCTCTCTCTGTTTTCGTCAACATCATAGATTTAGTGTCTTCTGTGCAACATAGCAACCCATTTTTAAGACTGCAAAGAATATTCGCATACTGCTACCGCTTCGTTAACAATTCCAAATTGCCCAAGCATTCGAGAAATTATGGTCCACTTAGAATTCCAGAATTGGACTGCGCACTCACGGGTATTATTAGTAACGTGCAACGTTTATCGTTCGCACATAAGTTAGAGGCATTGTCAAATAATCGAATAGTTGAAAAAACAAGCAGCCTTCGAACCTTAGCTCCTTTTCTTGACAGCCAGGGTTTGATTCGTGTAGGAGGACGTCTGAAAAACTCTACCCTGCCATATAATTCAAAGCACCAGGTCCTGCTTCCCAACTCCCATAATCTAAGTGAATTATCATGGGAGATTTACCGACGGATAGGATCAACCCAGCGCGACTTCGTCACTGGTATATATTTCTGCGGACCAGTAATGCTTCATTTCAAAATACGAGAAAAGGCGCCAGTCAAGGCTTATGTGGCGATATTCGTCTGTTTCACCACCAAGGCCATCCATTTGGAGCTCGTTGGAGACCTGTCCACCGAATCATTCCTTGCATCGTTGAAGCGTTTCATATCACGGAGAGGCCTATGCAGTAGAATCTTCTCAGACAACGCCACGAACTTTGTCGGCGCTCGAGCTGAACTGGAGGATCTTCGACGTCTCTTCATATCTCCGGAATTCCAAAACACTATCCAACATGCATATCAGAAAGAGCACATAGACTGGAGCATGATTCCACCCAAGGCTACCCACTTTGGCGGGTTATGGGAGGCGGCAGTCAAGTCTGCCAAATATCATCTTGTACGTACTACAGCTAACGCCTCTCTGACATACGAAGAAATGAATACGGTCCTCGTCCAAATAAAGGCTGTATTGAGTTCAAGGTCGCTTACACCGCTATCCTCAGACCCCAATGACCTCAAGTCTTTGACAGCAGAATATTTCCTAATAGGAGCTCCGCTAACAGCAATTCCTCAGCCAGACATAAGCGAAGTCAGTACCAACCGGCTTACTCGATTTAAGCGACTACAGCAAATACAACAAATCGTTTGGCAGCGCTGGTCGGAGGAATATTTAACCTCACTCCAACAGCGCTACAAATGGGCAGCTGGGCAGCATACCTTCCCCCCTCGGAAGCGTAGTGCTCGTGAAAGATGAGAACCTTCCCCCATTGAAGTGGATTCTAGGACGTGTTACCAAACTGTTTCCCGGAACGGATGGTGTGACTCGCCTCGCCGAAATTAGGACCAAATCAGGATATTTTCGACGACCTATCGTTAAACTATGTCCTTTGCTTATAGAGGAGTATGTTGAAAATGCTTAGAATTTTCAAGGCTGCCGGGATGTTCAATAATAACAGTAACAAAATTTATCACCAGATGACATCTACATATAAAGGCGCAGCACAATATTAATGTATATGCACAAACGCAATTGTTTTCACTTCTCAGCTGCTGGGTGTGAATGACAGCTTATCTCACTGCGATCAGCAGACAGTAATAGCACATCGCCAGTAGCTAGTTTTAGTTATGTAGTTATCAGCAGCAGTTCAATCCGGTTACGCGCTATTCCTGATTATAAAGTTATAAGTTAAATAAAGTTATTTTGAATTAACCATTCGCCTTTTTAATCGATTTACATTTTTATTTATAACCGTACGAACATTACCCTTAAACACGAAGCTTTATGGAATTTTATACATTTTCAATTTATCAAGTTCATAAATAATTTTTATGGATTTATATACATACCCATGGATTTATATACATACCATGATATAAGATTTATACTAAAATTTTTAACCGTTCAGGCCCATTATTCATATTTCTCACAGCTGATTTGAAAGCAGCAATCCAATCATCTTTTGTATTTTTCCTGATTAAAGCGTACCACTATGTTCCCCGTTGCAGCTGGGTGCATTGTCCTCGAAGGCTGACGATATATGTAGTTCACTTCTTGCTCATCAAAGGCTACATCGATGCTTGCAGCAACAGATTTAACGATCGTCATGAGGTTTTCATTCTTGGTTTGCTTTATACCGCTAATTACCAAATATTCTTTCCTAAGTGTTTGCTGCAGTGTATCGTTTTGTTCTTGTAGGATATTAATTTTAATTTTCAAATTTTCATTCTCTTCTTTTAGTGCGCGTATTTCGTTAAAGAAATAACTGAGTTTAGTGTTACACTCATCAAATTTATCTGAGATGAATTGCAAAGATTTATTCATTTCTAATATTTCACTGTTGGTGCTTTTGTTAGCATTCTTTATTTCGGTTTTAAACTTTTCAAAAAGGCTATTGGTCACTGCTTCGATTTCATTTGATTTTGATATTTTGCAGGAGTCACACTACCACTGCTCCTTCTTCTGCCCAAGCTTACGAATATTTTCAGCAGTTCTAATGTTGCAACAAGCAGAGTGAAAAAAGTTTTTGCAATTGACGCACATAATTACATCTTTAGGGTCTCTAAAGACTTCTGCAGATTAGAGAGAAATTTTATAACGTCCGATCTATATGGCAGTCACACACATTATAACACATGTTAATATTTAAGCAGTCACACCAAAGAAATGTTAAATAATTGGCAGGAAAACTACTTTGTACGGAATTTTTTGTATACTTAATTTAATACATACATATATTAAAAATTTAATAAAATCTAAAAATAAATTCCATTATATTTAAATTGTACCCAAAAGCCTGCAAACTTCCTCGAACATTTTCCTACGAAAAACTGATTAAGGGCAAAGTACGTAAAAAAAATGTTTTTATACAAATACTTTCCGCTTATCAAAATGCTGTCTGGTTTTCTTCATGAAACACCCTTAAAGTTATATATATCGAGCCAAATTGCAAACACACACCTTCTTATATATTTTTACCCAACACAAGTTGTATTTTCACCTTTTCATCTCCCCATTGACTTCTTAAAATCTTCCTTCCTCTGCTGGTAAAAAACGCCAACAAAAGCTATGACGCGAACAAAAGGGCGAAGTATGCTTACTTATGGCCATTACTCCCAGAGGATAATTCAGGCGTGAAATTACAATCCAAGTCACACTTCATAGGAAAGAGACTAAAAGGCCTCTAAATATTTTTACGAATAATTTCAGCTTCATTTGCTTTTGTCGTCCTCCTTTGCTTTTGAAAGTGGAGACTTTGAATACTTTCTTTCGGTAGACGTCAAAATTCATGGAATAAGAAGAAAGGGAACGGGTAACTCAAGTGTATAGGTAAGATATTTGGGATTATCATTTCTTTTGAACTTGGGATTATGTATACAAACAAGTTTTGAATTTTAAATTAATTTAACAAAATGAGTAAATATCTTATTGAGACATATACACAATATAAATTACCTAAGAATTAAATCATCTTTAACGTAAATTCACATAGCATTAACTTCTAATGACTTTTTACTTACTTGCATACATTGTGGGAAATGTTTTAATTCTTATCACATGTAATTCAACACGCGCACTTCATTTGGAAGAATTTCGTCTTTACTTTAATATTTTCCCACATTGCACTGCAAGCTTCCGTTTTTTTGATTCTCACGTTTAATTCTTGGCCACATATTTTTCACTCATTTTCACACATTTTCATACATTGTCAAATTTGCAAGATTGCATTAATTTATGTATAAATTTAGGAATTATTCAGAATAAAAATTATTATTATAACCAAAGGCACAGAGTATACTTTAATCTGCGGCTCTGTTCATGGTCCTTCCAGTCTAAGGAAAGCTAACGGGACAAAGCCATAATTACCTATGTGAGCCTGCATAGGCGTTAGTTTTTTTCATCCATAATTGTTAAGTAGCTGATAGGACGAAGCCATAAGTACCTATATGAGGCTGCATAGGCATTAGCGCGCTTAACAATTACAAAAAACACAAGTGGAACTGGTATAATCGTTACAAGAAGGGTGGAATCATCATCCTTTATTATCAGAAGGGGGTATCCAGCAACAGCAAGGCGTATAGTATAGAAAGGCCAAAGTTAGGAGCATCAATTGTAGTTGGCTACATTCACAGCTACTGCAGCAACAATCTCCAAACAGATGCCAAGGTTACTACTACTATTTTCAACGGTTGTCGTTGCATCATGCATCAAAATTTGAAAGCAGAAGCTATTATATACAGTAGATTGAGACAGCAAAGGCGGCTTCTTCTACATAACAGAAGCTGAATAACTCCACTACAACGGGCCAGGCAGTTGCATGCAACAGCAAACTGGTAATCAGAAAAATAATCCTCTTCATAGGCACACCAGCCAGTTCATTGTCATTTGCTTCAGTCCGGAAGGGCAGACATAATAAGCTAAATGACTGAAGAAGAGAGGCAAACAGGAGAACTGGCGTTCCCTAATCCCAAGGAAATTGACCAATTGGCAGAATTTCAAAAAGAAATACCTGACGAGCGTATAAGAATTCTACAAAATTTCAAAACAGACCAAGAGATCCGTATGAATCCTACCTACTTGACTATAAGGCTAGAAGGATTGGAGTACAATTGGGTATTATTCCACGAAAAAAATAAACTGTTAGAAAAGTTGAGAAAGACTAATAAGGAGCACGTTTATTTTACAAGCACATACTTTGAGAAAAATTTAAAGATATCTACCGAAAGACGAAACGGTTGTTAGAAGATAAACTTAACGTAACAGGAGAGGAGGATAACAACACTTCAAAAATAGATGAAGCTGCAAAGACTGGAGCCACAACAAAAATAAATGCCGGTCAGCAGCATGATCCAAATCAACCTTGTAAACATGAAGCAAGAAATGTGGATATAATTAAAAGACAGAACGCGATAATGAGTCTCCTGTTGAATTTTTACATAAAATTGATTGGAAAGATTCAAGTTCACGCCCCAAGGCTTACTACAATCAAAAAACGCAAATGTTAAATAATTACTGGTCTAGTGTAGCCTCTAATCATTTAGAGATTATGTCAAATTCCACACTAATAGAAGAGGACAGAGAATACCTCGAAAACAATAAATATTCTGAAATAGAAGACACATACCAAGAGGTTATTATTAAGCTTCAGGAGGCATACGATGGTTCAGTCACGAATTCAGAAAAAGTGGTGGCTTCCATCAATCAACCACAGCCTCAAAAAATGAATCTCCGACCATTGCAAATCCCGAAATTTGATGGTGACTATAAAAACTGGAGCTCTTTCTAAGATTTGTTCAACCAAATAATCCATAAAAACGATGGCTTGGGAAAAGCGCAAAAGATGTATTATCTAAAATCTAATCTAACAGGTGAGGTCAGCAAGATGCTGCAACACTTAAAGGTTACAGACGAGAACTATGATATTGCTTGGGATTTGCTGAATAGCAGATACAGCAATACAAGATTACTGGTCTCTTGCCAATTGCAGCGTTTGTTAACATTACCTCTGTGCCAGTCAGAATCTGCAGCAAATCTAAAACGACTGCACGATACAGCCAAGGAATGTCTTGTAGCAATAAGAAATCTCAAGGTCAAAACTGACGATTGGGGACCATTCTTGGTACATATTTTAACTCAAAAAGTTAGACAAGGAAAGTCATAAGCACTATCAAGAACGGCTGAGCAATCCAAGAGAAATACAAATCTTAGAGAATTTCTTTTCATTTCTTGAATATAGATTTCAAGCCCTAGAAACCATAGGAAAAAAGGAAGGGTCCATTCAAAAGATGTTCCGTAGCACCAGCCACGTGATAAATCAGAATCCCAAGGATAATGACAAACTATGTTCCTTTAATAACACCAAACAGTGCTCATATAGATGTACGCTAAGCAAAAACAATCACTATTTGTATGCCTGCAAATTATTCAGTGACATGAGCAGCAATACACGTAGAGAACATGTCAAAAGGAATAAACTTTGTATCAATAGTCTACATCCTAATCATGATGCATTAACCTGTAAAGGTAATAAGTCATGCAGGGTATGCAAAAGGCGGCACAATACACTCATACATGTGGATACGAGGCAAATAGAGACTATCAGCAACTCTACCGCAGGAGCAGAAGTCAGAACTTCACCAACGACTGATAGAGATTCCAGAAATTCAAGCTCCATCAAGACCCACGTAGCAAATGCTGAAGCTTATTCCTCTCTCACACAGGTAATGCTTGCAACAGCAATTGTGAGGGTACCAACCGCAAATGGAAGATCATTGATGTTGCGAGCTTTAATAGATCAAGGTTCACAAGCTACGGTCATCACTGAAATCGCAGCTCAACTACTTGGTTTGAAAAGACCCAAGGTAAATATCAATATAGATGGCATAGGAAATAAATGCGCAAGCACAATTAGAAGTTGCATTCAAATAATCATAAGGCCCAGGTTTGTTTCCAGTTTTGAATGTACAGCTACTGCATTAGTAATGAAAAAACTTACTAACAAGATTCCATTAAAGCCAATTCAAATTGAAGACTACCCACACATACAAGATATGATGTTAGCAGATCCAACATAATATCAATCAAGTAAAATTGATATAATAATAGGAGCAGATACATTCAGCGAAATATTACTTCCCAATATAGCTCGAGGCTCTAAAGGTTCGCCATTAGCCCAACATACCAAGTTAGGTTGAATACTTACAGGAAAGGTATATACAAAACGAAAAGAAACTGGGTCCATTCTTTGCAATATAATAAGTGTTGAAGAGCAACTAAGACAATTCTGGGAAATCGAAGAATTGCCAACAGCAAGATTTTTGAGCAACGAAGATGCGAAATGCCAAAGACTTTATAAAAACACTGTTAAAAGACAAGAAGATGGCAGATACATCGTACGATTACCGTTCCACAAATTATCAGAAGATCCTCTTATTGGTGAGTCCAGACATAAGGCAGTCGCTAGGCTTATTGGTTTAGAACGGAAGTTTCAAAAGGATAGGAACCTAGAAGCAGAATATCGATCGATCATGAACAAATATCTAAAATTAGGCCACATGAAGCTTCGAGAAGGTCACTTCATGAGAAATGAGAGACAATTTTATTTACCGCACCACGCTGTTCTGAAGTCAGATAGCACTACAACCAAATTACGTGTAGTATTTGATGCTTCTGCTAAATCTAGCAGTCTCAGTGACAAACTGCATACAGGGCTGACATTACAGCAAGAATTCTTTAATATCATTTTACGATGGAGAAAACATCAGTTCTCATTCAAGGCAGACATCGAGAAGATGTTTCGCCAGATCAAGGTTGCAGAAATTTACCAATAATATCAATGTATTTTATGGAGAAATACACCAGAAGAATCTATTAAAGAATACCAGTTGACGACAGTCACGTATCAGCTCCTTATTTAGCGGTAAGGACTCTTTCACAATTAGCAGAGGATGAAGAAAAGATGTAACCACTCGCCTCAGAAATAACAAAGCATGATTTCTATGTCGACGACCGATGCGATTTCTTATCCGACTCAAGGCACGCCATTCAAGATCTCATAAGTATATTAGCGGCAGGAGGATTTAAGTTGCTAAAATGGGCAAGTCACTGTCCTAACCTACTGCGGCAGATACCACGGGAATACATAGACATGAAGCCAATGCAATTCAATAACAATAGCTCTGATTCAATTAAAGCTTTAGGAATACAATGACATCCTAAAAGTGACTCTTTCACATTCAAGGTAGATCTACCCAGTTCAGACATTACACCAACCAAAAGGAGCTTTCTGTCAGAAGCTTTAAAAATGTTTGATCCACTAGGCTGGTTAACCCCAATAACCATATTAGCGAAAATCATGTTCCAAGATCTGTGGTTAGCAGGACTGAACTGGGACAATCAACTACCACAGCATTTAGCTAGAGCATGGATTAAATTCAAAGAAAACTTAACTGCATTACACGACATAAAAATCCCCCGATGGATACATCAGACAGGCAAATGTACATTGAGAGAATTTCTTGGATTTTGCGATGCTTCAGAAAAGACATTCGCAGCCTTTGTATACTTCAGAACCGTTGATAGCACCGGAAACATTATTATTCATCTGCTAGCCGCCAAATCAAAAGTTGCACCAATCAAAAAAACACTTTCGTAACGTCGACTAGAACAATGCGGAGCAGTCTTGCTAGCAAACCTAATCAAGAAAATATCAATGGCAATGGATTTAGGAGACATAGAAATACATGCCTGGACAGATTCCAAAGTAGTTCTTGCATGGGTGAGAGGACACCCAAGCAAATGGAAGACCTTTGTAGCAAATCGGGTGTCAAAAATACACTCAGTACTTAATGCAAATCAATGGCACCATATAAGGTCCCAAGACAGCCCAGCAAACCATGCTTCACGCGGCATACAACCTTCCCAACTTGTTTATGACCGATTATGGTGGTCCGGTCCGAAATGTTTGTCAGAAAAAATACTACAATTTCCTCAACCACAAGAGCAATCGACAGATTTAGAAACAAGAAAGGTTCATGCCTTTATGTAAATGTAATAAGTACATTGATTGCAAAACATTCATCGTTAAAAAGGCTTAAGAATGTAGATGCTTATTATTTACATTTTGCGAGAAATTTGAAGGAAACTAAACAAAACAGGGTATCTGAAAAAATAACTCCAGAAGAAATGGACAAAGCAAAGTTCTTGCTTATAAAAATAATACAACAACAAGAATTTGCAGACGATATTGGGCGCCTGAAGAAAAATAAATATAAAGCCCATTCCTCGACTTTAAAGAAATATTACGTGTAGGGGGAAGGTTACATAAGGCAGAAATAGAATTTCATCAGAAACATCCCATAATCCTACCCTACAAAGATGCAATTACAACATTGATCATCCAGGCAGGACACGAGGCAACACTGCATGGAGGCAAGCAGCTTACATTAGCATATACCAGACTTATGTATTGGATTTTAAAGGGCCAACGTGCAATTAAACTACATCTGCATAGATGCGTACTATGCTTTCGGCATAAAACTCAGGTAAATCAGCAACTAATGGGGGATCTCTGTAGTTCTTGTATATCTGTTCAGTTAAAACACAGCGTTTACTTAACTGCTTTTATTTCAACGTTATAAATACTAATTCTAGGTCTTCTACTTTACTACTATTTACAAAGTGTAATAGAAATGTGACAGCGCAGAGATCACTGCTTCCCTACGACCGAACGTCTTTTTATGAATCCCCGCGACAGAAGAAGGAAGGAATTCTCCCAATGTATCTGTAGCTGCATAGATTCCACCCTGAAGTCAGTGACGACTTGAGTGGTACAGGTCTAGCGATAATTTCTGTTATTAACACACTAATGTTAGGTTCACAACATCACCCTCCTTCCTGTCGAAGAAAACTTACTTACTTTCTTTTTCTGGGTACTAATTTCGTTCGGTTCTATTGTAAATGCTGGTTTCAGTCGATCTATAGAAACGTTAGTATGTTTCCCCTAATGCTAACAATGAATGATTTTCGTATCTTTTGTATTACGGAAAATGGGCCTTCATAAGGTTGCCGCATGTTTCCTTTATCTTTACCGACCCGCACGAAGACTTGACCGCGGTCCTCCAATTGCTTAGGGACGAGCACTGGTTTGTTTGACTCTCTTGGTTTCTTCGGTTTTAGGTTATTGGTCCTATCTCTTAAATCGGTAACAAAGGTGCTTGTGTCTGTGTCGTCTATATTCGGTTCCGCCACAGAAAATTCGGTTGGTAATTTGAGTGGCTGGCCGTAAACTTATTTGGCAGGCGAGCTATTTAGGTCAAATTTGAATATGGATCGTATTCCTAAAAGCACAATGGGTAAATCGTCACTCCAGTTTGTGCAATTTTCTCGATATTTGAGTGCGCACTTTAACTGCCGATGCAGTCGTCATGAAAGAGTTTGGATTCAAATGACGATCCATTATCCGTCGTTATTTCTGCAGGCACTCCGAATCTACAGATAAAGTTTTGAAAAAACGTTCTGGCTATTATTGCTGCTGTTATATCTTTTAATGGATATGCCTCTGGCCATCTAGTAAACCTATCAATGGCTGTTAGAATATACGTGTAACCGTTTGAGATTGGTAAAGGACCAACGACATCCATATGGATATGTTCAAATCTGTTGCTCGGTAATGGGAATTCGCCTAACGGAGACTTTGTGTGTTTATTAATTTTAGAGGGTTGGCATGATAGGCATGCTTGTGTCCATTGTTTTATATCCTGATTCATCTTAGGCCAGAAATAGCGCTTGCTTATCATTTTGCGTGACCCTCGTATGCCTGGTGTGCTAAAGCATGTAAGTAATTGAATATCAGTTTTCGCAGTGTCAATGGGACAAAAGGTCGAATTTGTTCGGTGATCACTTCACACCATATAGGTTCTCGTTTGGTTGGGATGTATCGAAGTTCCAGTTTGTATTTGGCTTTGGGTAATCTTTCGCTAACCAAACCTTCTAGATCTTTATCCGACTTTTGTAGAGCTATTAGTTTATCCAAATCTAAACGTTCAGAATTTACTTCAGAAGTTTCGATGCTCGTGAGTCTGCATAAGGAATCTGCGACAATATTATTTTGTCCTTTAATGTGACGTATGGCGCTTGTTAATTGTGATACGAAATCTAAGTGTCTCGACTGCCTCGGGCTACGTTCCGTTTTGGTGCTGAGAGCTTTTGTCAGAGGCTTGTGGTCTGTGAAAATTACAAAATTTCGCCCTTCCACGAAATGCATGAATTGTTTAATGGCCAGATACATAGCCAGTAGCTCTCTATCAAATGCTGAATATCGGGTTTCCGGAGCACTTAGCTTCTTTGAAAAAAAAATGCTAGAGGATCCCAGCGTCCCTGCATTTCGCTCTATTCTAGCATTCCTCCTACTGCCACGTTTGAAGCGTCTACCGTAAGGCACAGTCTCGCCTTAGTGCCTGGGTGCACTAGCAGCGTTGCCGCTGCCAACTCGTTTTTCGCTCTATTCAATGCTTCGTTGCATATTTCGGACCAGGTAAAATTGTTTTTTTTTCGATTTTTGTTTGTTTAGCGTATTTAAATGCGCATGGATGGGGCTCTAAAGTTCTGCCAACTTCGGTACAAAGCGATGATAATAGCTTATCATGCCGATAAAACGCTGCGCTTGTCGTACAGACGTAGGGACAGGAAAATTCTGAATCGGTTCAATGCGATCGTTTGCTGGGAGTATGCCATCCTTAGTTATCTTGTGTCCGAGGAAACTTAAGGTTTCTACACCTAAATGACATATTATATATCGTCGATATATACGAAAGCATAAGGTAGCTCTTTAATAACTTCGTTCATGAATCTTTTGAAAGTTTGAGCTGCGTTTCGCAGCCCGAAAGGCATTCGCGTAAACTCAAGCAATCCAAAGGGAGTGGTGATCGCCGTTTTGTAGATATTGTCCTCTGCTATAGGAATATGGTGGTATGCCCTCACCAAGTCGATTTTTGAAAATATCTGACATCCTCTTAGTTGTAGCGAGAAGCGATGGATATTTGGTATCCGATAACGGTCCGGTATAGTTATCGCGTTCAGTTTACGGTAGTCGCCACAAGGGTGTTGAAAGACTTTTCTTCCTTCTTTCTTTGTTGCGTCTAATTCCTCCCAGGCTTATCGTTGTGCACGTTTAGTTGCTTGGAGTAGCAGTATATGCTCGGTTCCTAGCGAAGATATGGAGTAGCTTGTAGAAGCTCAGCTCCTATTGAAGATCTGGAGTAGTTTGTTGAAGCTCAGCTCCTAAATGAAAATAATCTACGACTGAATACCACTGATTATACTCGATATGGAGTAGCTTGTTGAAGCTCAGCTCCTATTGTAGATATGGAGTAGCTTGTTGAAGGTCAGCTCCTAAATGAAAATAATCTACGACTGAATACCACTGATTATACTCGTTTATAACTCATCTCTTTTAAATTTTGCTACTCTATATTTACAAATTGTTCTTATTCTATACATGGAAAAATGTTGTACTTACTTCCCAGTACGGAAGATGTGCAATTTACTTCCGACTGTATTTTACTTCCGACTTAACACTTTGTGTACATAATGTTCGCCTTGTACAAAGTGTTAAGTCACGCATATTACATTCTTCAATTAAATCATACAAATATTTTGCAAGAACCAGAATCACTTGCTGTTTGTTATTTATTTATGATATAATTCTCGGGTTACAGTAGGCATTTGTGGCTTACTGTATTAACCGTGAATTAACATCTTGCTAGTTGCTACCTACATACATATGTTTCACCACCGGCGCAAGGTCGTCGTATTGCAACTTGAGAATTCTTGCGCGCAGGGGTATTGCGACATCTTCGCTGTTTTACATGAAGAATATTTGACGTAGGTCAGTGATTGAAATTCTTCATGCAGCGAAAATGATGTAGTAGATAGGTATGTAGGCACAATGTTTTTAGTGATGCGTTGCAATAAATATGTTTTCTTCCTACATGAGGTAGGTATGTATACGCATGTGCATTAAGTATACTTTCAACCTACATGATGTAGGTATGTATATGCATGTACATTAAGTATACTTTCTTCCTACATGATGTAGGTATGTATATGCATGTGCATTAAGTATATGTATGTAACAAGGGCGTCAATCTACTAGATCTGAGGCTGGATTCCTAACTGACACATATGTTCGAATTCGGTGTACGCTGATTTGTAACATACTGGATCTAACTGCCTGGGCGCTGCGTACGGTAAGTGACCTTTCGTGACTATATGGTGAACAACCTTGTGTTTCACTGGAAGTGTATACTCAAGTGCTCTTATTAGTTCTGGGAATTGATTTATGATATCGTTGTGTTGTAATTTTGATTGACAGTAAGAACCCGAGGAGTAGGAGTGTTTGCTTTAATTGGTACTCCATTCGAAGATTGATTTTTGAGAGGGTCAATTAACTTCTGTTTTCTTAAATCTACCAAAAACGCGAATTTCTCTAAAAATCAGCACCGATTATTGGTCTGTTGACTTTGGCCAATATACATAAATGGAAAATGGAATGCTCGGCGTACGCCTAAGTCTATTTTGAGGAGTTTTCTCCCAAAAGTTGCAATGGGTGAACCATTCGCTGCCGATAGGTAGTGATCCGGCTGTTGCTTATCAGTTTCTGAGAAATACGAAGAAGGGATTACGGAGACGCCCGCCCCGGTGTAGATTAAAAATCTGAAGTTATTTATTGGGCAATAAATGAATAGGCGGCATGAAGCAGAGGGCCGATGGTTAGCTGCATCGACAATCGACATCTTTAGTTTTCCTGTGGTCGTGCGCTGGGATTGGATTTGCGTGACTTAAAGTGGCAATGGCTCCTACAATTAATGGCCTCTTTTCCATGTCGTTTATGGTACCAGCAGACTGGTCCCATTGATCTTTCTTGTGAACTCCGATTTGTCTCCTAGTGTGGGTTTCGCCAACTGGGTGATCGGCTTCTTCTTCGCACAGACAAAGCACGGAAAGAACTTCGTAGTTCTTGAATATGTGATTTTGTTCTACTTAATTTTCGTGAAGTGTTTTCAGGTTACTGCAGCATGCCACATTATTATTATTACTATTATCACTTGACTGAATGGAATTCACTTGTGAGGCTTGCGTTACTTCCCAAACTTTGCCAGCCAATTCTAGTCTTTTGTCAAAAGTGTGGTTACTAATAACGGGCAGGGGGATTGTTATGGTAGTGGGGAGTTTGCGCTCCCATAAAGACTGGATTAACTCCTCGCTTAGAGAGGTAATAGGTCCGGCTAATGTCTGCATATTTAGGTATAACTCCGAAGGCTTATGGTCTCCTAGGTCCTGTCCCCACAATAATTGCTCAAGGCGCTTTTGCTCCGATAGAGAGTGACGCTTAATTAAAATTTCTTTTAGGCTTTTTTATTTATTTTGGTCCGGTGGCTTTGTTAAAATGTCTATAACCGTATTTATAGCTTCGACTGGAAGGGATGCGATTACATGTGCGTATTACGTGTCATCTTAAGTAATTTTCTTCACGCTAAACTGAGCTTCTACTGCGAAGAACCATGCAGCTGGTGCTTTTGGTCCTTTGGCTCTGTCATGGTTTACTACTCTATTATTGATCGCGATGGTAAACTTTCTTCCTTTGCCACTAGTCAAAGATAATAGGAAACGTAAATTTTGTTTGAAAAATAAAAACTATTTATCCATCAGATCTCTCGAATTAATAAGCTAGAATTCTCTTGCGCTTTGTCACTAGACAATGATCGTCACACCGAAGTAGATTGTTATTCGATTTATTTCACAACCAGTCAATCGTATCGCTGTATTGTATACTTTCATTAAGGTTAACTTCATATAAAACCAAAAAAAAAATCAAAGAGTACCGTTTGGTACATCTTCTACTACTTGAGCACTGACACTTTGTTTATCCCTATTTCTCAGACTTGGTTTTCTACTAATATAAATGTATAAATATCTAGAAATCGCATGTGTTCCTATATAGAATTCATTATTTGCAATAACCTTATACTATGGTTAGTATAATATATAAAAAAAAATATTTTTTCTTCTAATTATATATGAATGTTTTTAGCGTTAGTAAAATACTGATCTTACTCTACGGTAATATTATATAAGAAAAATAAATAAAGTATATATAATGTATATATATAGATGCTTTTCTAGTTACTACACTGCTGATTGCAAATAAACAAGGAGATGAAATTAATTAAAGTTACCGCTGTTACTGCGTCATTTATTTTCCAGCTGGGCGATTATATTTGGCATCGTCTGTCACGCTCATCGCAATGCATTGCTCTTCGGCACTGCTGATTATTGTTAATGTGGCTGCTTGCTTTATTTTCAGTTAGCTGTATCCGTTTACGCTTTCCGTAAGTTTCATTAATGTGTACCACGTTTCGTGTTTGGAAATACGATTGTGTTGTCGCGTATGTATATCTAGCACCATTTTTTTTACATCAGCAGTGTGTACAGTCTCTAACCTTATAATGCTCTTCTGATAACATAGCGGAATCTAGAAGTGCCGTTAGAAATATAATGAAACATTTTAACTAATGCGATTTTATCCGTTTTAGATAAAACCAAAAAAAAATGAAAAAGAAACAACAAAAATCTCAAGCCTGTAATTTCGCT
This sequence comes from Dioctria linearis, assembly GCA_963930735.1. Taxonomy (NCBI): domain Eukaryota; kingdom Metazoa; phylum Arthropoda; class Insecta; order Diptera; family Asilidae; genus Dioctria; species Dioctria linearis. Next base: position 214,888,295 of record OZ005742.1, on the reverse strand, counting down.
GTCTGGAACTAGGATCTTCTTGACGTTCAATTTTCTTTATTTTTGCGCTGATGCTCCGAGTAACACTGCTAGCACGTTGGTATTGCGAGTGCCTCCTGACGTATGTACATGTAGGCTGTAATTCTTGTTTGTTGAGTACTAACAGTCGTATAACTCGAATCTTCTTAATTCACGTTTTCCTCCGTTGTTGTCGGGGCTACCAGTTTGTAGTTCTTGTATATCTGTTCCGTTAAAACACAGCATTTACTTCATTACTTTTATTTCAACGTTATAAATACTAATTGTAGGTCTTCTACTTTACTACTATTTACAAAGTGTAATGCAAATGTGACAGCGCAGAGATCACTTCTTTGCTATGACCGAATGCCTTCTATATGAATGCCCGCGACAGAGGAAGGAAGAAATTCTCCCAATGTATCTGTAGCTGCATAGATTCCGCCCAGAAGTCAGTGATGACATGAGTGGTACAGGTCTAGCGATAATTTCTGTTATTAACACACTAATGTTAGTTTGACAACAATCTGCCTAAACCTCGGACCTTACCTCTTAGACCATTTACGAATACAGGCGTAGATTATGCCGAGGTAATCAGTATTCGGATGTCAAAAGGAAGAGTTTCCAAAACCTACAAGGGGTACGTCGTCATTTTCATATGCCTTTGTGCAAAGGCGATTCTTTTAGAAGCTGCAACAGACTTAACAGCTGAAGCCTTCATAGTTGCCTTTAAGCGATGTGTAGGTAGAAGAGGATTAATAAAAAATCTGTACAGTGATAATGGCTCCAACTTCATGTTAGCGAACAAATTATTTGAAATAAATATAAAGGAATTAAAAAAACGTTATGAAAACAATATCATGCAAGCAGTCACAGAAATAGGAACTGCATGGCATTTTATTCCACCTTCCTCGCGTGAAATCCACAAAGTATCATCTAAGGCAATCATTGGAGAAAATAAGCTGACATATGAAGAACTCGTTACATTTCTAATTCAGGCTGAAGCCTGTCTAAACTCCAGACCTCTGTGTCCAATGTCAGCCGATCCAGAAGACCTAACAGCACTCACGCCGGGCCATTTTCTGATTGGTTCTCCCATACTAACTCCACCTTCCCGGGACTCAACAGAACCTAACCACACAATATTAACAAGATGGAAACTCGTGGAAAAATTACATGAAGATTTCTGGAAGACGTGGTCTTTAGAATACTTGTCTCGGTTGCAAGAAAGACCAAAATGGATATGGAAGAAGGCAAATATACAACCAGGACAAATTGTCATCATAAAAGATGAGCAACTTCCAACTACACCATGGGCTTTAGCAAGGGTTGTCGATGTACATCCAAACCTAGACGGTTTAGTACGAGTAGTAGCAATAAAAACAAGAAATTGCATAACCAAAAGACCTATACATAAATTATGTGTACTACCAACTACGGATAATGAGATTGCGAGCATAAAAACTCCAGAACATACGACCAATGATTCTATAAGCCAATCAGTCGATGACCAAGAAGGCGTAGCGACTTCAGGGTAAGCTACAACAGCTTTATCTTTCGTTTTGGAATCCAGAACTCTGGAAACCACTGCTTCCGAAAAACCGAAAAACCCAGACTTGAAAATAAAGAACCATGATATCAACAACGATGTACTTCTACAAAAGGCGCGAATATCAGCAAAATCCAAACCACGCTACAACGGGATCAAGATCAAACCAGTAACAATGCCGTACAAAAATTTGCTTAAATCAGAGCAACAACAGGACAATAATGGTCACAAGGAGCAATCCAAATGCAGTGAGAGCATACCAAACAAACCAATCTTCACCCAAACAACCTTGATATTAATACTAGCACTCCTACTAGTTCCATGAAATTCGAAACGTAACCAGGACTATATTTCGAAGAAATTGGAGAGCCTCGCATAATCAACAGTGCTTGGAACATATTAGCCTACTATGACCTTCAAACCTATTGGACGGAGCTAAATGGATTGAAGGCCTGCATGAAATCTATGAAGGAAATTTGTAACACGACCACACCAATCTTTTCCTTTTGTACCAACATATTAGTTGAACTGGAGCATCAACTTTCGCACATAGACGACAACAACGAAATCCTGCAAAAAATGAATCAAGAGAACAATACAAGAAACAAACGTGGAGCTCTTGATATTGTAGGCAACATCGCGAACAAGCTTCTTGGAGTATTAGATGCAGATTACGCAAACTATATAAATCACGAAATAGAAAAAACGAGAACAAACGAAGAACACTTATTGAATCTTATTCGGAATCAGACATCTGTCATGGAGTCGACTATGAACATTTTTAAAAAAAGGGAAGATGCAATAAAAGGTCAATTTGAATCAATTGAGTCGCAAATTAAAAAATTGTCGCAACCTGTAAAAGCAACGGAGACGAATGAAAATACAGCGCAGATCTTCACATGGTTAACCACACACACAATACTTTTTTTAAAAAATTGCCAACACACCCAAGATGCCATCCTGAATACACTCATTGATGTAAAACATGGTAAGATCAGTCCCTTACTACTGACTCCAATGCAGTTAAAACAAATTACCTTAATAAAGGACAACCTTCCTACAACACTAACCGTGCCGGGATAGGGAGAAACCCAAATTCTACTATTATACAAACTTATAACAGTAAGAAGTCGAGTGTTGTATTCTCGTGCCTTGTTTAGCATTGAAGTACCTCTATTAATTAATGAGTTTTACCACTTATATAAATTAATCCCAATTCCAACGAAATACAACAATAGCTTTTTGGTCATCGAACCATACTCTGAGTATATTTCAGTAGGACTTCATAATGATCAGTACTATCCTATGACACATCACGAGGTCAAGCAATGCATCCACTTAGAAATGGACAACTATTTGTGTAAGCAAAATCACCCCATTTACAATATATACTCCAACATAAGCCGATGTGAAATGGAATTTCTCAATCATCAGACAACACTATCACCAACATGCAAATTTAAAATTGTCAAGCCATCTAAGTTCTGGATTCAATTGCATCAACCCAACCAATGGATATATTCCCTTGACCATGAATATACCATCAACGTAATCTGCTCCAATTTAGTCCGACCACATACCCTGAGTGGAATTGGAATAATCAAACTAAGAGAATATTGTATAATAAGACAATCCTCAAGACTATAACAGGCCATAAAATATACCAAAGTCGATTTAGTGCATCATTCCTTCCCAAGGTCAATCTTACAGAGAGGATATTGAGTAAGCTTTCATCCAGCATGAATCAATCACCTTCGCTGTACTTAGGATCAAACAAGATGGAGACAGAAAATATCCTAACAGAATTAAGACACATCCATGAGCAAGAAAAACTTCCTGAAGAGCTGGGTACACATGACATACATCAATTCAGCATTACCTATCTCTTAATGGCGACAATACTTTTATCAGAAGGAGTCTACATATATAAACAAAGGTCATCATGTAAATGCCAAAGCAGGGAGAATTCACAAGAAGGGAAACCAACCCCGGCACAATAATCAACCCATCTGACTATCGACGATTTTAGTGTTGTGTCCACAACACAGTGGGTGAGAATGAGTAAATATCTCATGGAGACATATACACAATATAAATTACCTAAGAATTAAATCATCTTTAACGTAAATTCACATAGCATTAACTTCTAATGACTTTTTACTTACTTGCATACATTGTGGGAAATGTTTTAATTCTTATCACATGTAATTCAACACGCGCAATTCATTTGGAAGAATTTCGTCTTTACTTTAATATTTTCCCACATTGCACTGCAAGCTTGCGTTTTTTTGTTTCTCACGTTTAATTCTTGGCCACACATTTTTCACACATTTTCATACATTGTCAAATTTGCAAGATTGCGTTAATTTATGTATAATTTTAGAAATAATTCAGAATAAAAATTATTATTATAACCAAAGGCAAAGAGTTTACTTTAATCTACGTCTTTGCTCACAAAAAATGTATTTAATTTGTTCGCACAATTCTACTTAATAACATTTATGAATATTTCAAGACAGGCCTTATACTAGAATATGTCGTACAACCACTTGGAGAAGAACCATTTGAACGGAAGGAAATCTTAACAACGGATGAGCTGTCATAGTCGCTTTTTATCATATGCTTTTCGCTGTGCTTACCAGAAACACACTGAATCTGTTGAGATCAACAGGTCCGATGCGACTAGCTGTGCAGTATAATCACACTAAAATATCTCAAAAACAATCTACCGCAATTAATCGTGCTGCTCTTATGCATAAATTGCATACCTGGTTAAGTAAGTATAAGTCTCGGTTCTCCCATGTGGCATACTGACGGAAAATTTTACTGGATTTTCACAGATTTATAGATTGCCTCACAGTTCAATTCTTGGACAATCTTCTGTACTTTACACAACAGCTGAAATCAATTTGTCATGACACTTAAGCTACCTTAGCCGGTTCACATGACTAATAGAGGACTGTGTAAAATGCATATTAACTGAGATATAGGACGCATTTCTAAGTAGGCCGTGGAAAATCCTATCATGTTTGTCAATCCGCTTGTAACGCAAAGCATGATGATGGTAATACAAAATCGATTGGAAACCCACTCATAATATTAAAAGTCTGTCTTTCTGTCCGTCCTCGCGATAACTCGCAAACGCGTTCAGTTAGAGAGCTAAAGTTATAGATTTCGAAAATGGGACAAATCGTAGGGTTGCCATATATGAATTTTGTTTGGCAGTATATATTTGGACACTATCTGATAACGTGTCGACGTAAAGCGCTAACATGTTGTACACGGCGACTACATAAAAACAGCAACTATATTTTCAAAAATGGATTAAATCTAGCAAACCCTTTTTGGTCTTCCCATATAAAAACTTAGGCTCTTTACGTATACTGTAAAAAGAGTCAGTCCTAGACGTTTTTATTGTATTGAAAAATACCTCTGAATATGAAATTGGTTGTAATCATTTTTACTGAAATATATGCGAAAAACGATTTCAAAAATAAATCAAACTTGCACAGATGGGTGACCGACCATATGAAATTACATGCGGGCATTCATCTAGGGTATCATAAGAATTGGTCTTACCAATTCTATCTTTTTTACTTGTTTCCTTTGTCTTGCTTGACCGGTGGATTCCTTCTGCTATAAATTTAAAAATTCCAATATGAAATGTTTATGTAAAAGAAATTCAACAGAATTTCTGTGGAATCTTTCGACTTACGTCTCTGGTTATTTGAACGTCTACAGTTCCTCAAAAATCTAATTATATCAATGGTAATATGATCTCTACTTGCCTACTTACTCAGAAAAACTAAATGATTGAATTTTATGACCTTGCTCTATTACCCATGTTAAACCCTTTACTAGTAGATTGCTCATTGGTAGGAGTTCAACGTAAAGGTCTACTTTATGTTTACAATTACCTGTACGTAACACTACAGTCGATCTACCGGTGTGATGTGTTGAGTCATTAGCGCCTTCTTGAATATTATAAATTGTGACTGCATAGATTTCGGATATTATTGCTTGTAGAATTTTACTCTATTCAAATGATTCGACTTTGGAATACCTTTCCTATGTAGTTAATATCCGGAAAGGTGACTCACGTAACTTATTTAAAAGGCTAATAGCAGTAAGTTTTGCGAAAAAATTGTCTACTAGTTCAATTGTTTTGACAATATCTACCTGCACAAAACTTCGTATTAATGCAATGCTCTCTCTAAATATACTCGTATTTCTACTTCTCCTCTTTTCTATTAAATTTCTATAAAATAATAATAAACCTGCGCTGATGGGTAAACATTGTGTCTCCATTTGAAAAGGTACTCGTAATCTGGAAAATATTAAAATTTTAAAATCAATAATGGTTTAGCCGTTAAACGTTTTATTAAAGTGTGAAATATGAAAATGGTCCAAGTTTCGTTGCTCGTCTGTCTGAAAAGCTTTACATAAAAATGTATTGACTAGAGCGCTTGAATGGATCTCGTAATGGGATCCATGAAGGTTTTGCCAGAGGCGACAAAATAAATTTGTGCTTTGGGGGGATAAGTCGAGTCGGCAGTTCTAGGGCGTTTTAATTTATACATCGTAATTTATGATAAGATTAATGGGATGTTTGTAATACCGGATTTGAAACGATCCCTAACGTTTGACCTTATTCTGTTTAGTCACGTTTAAATTTTGTTGCTAGAACATGGCTTTTGGATAAATTTTAAAGTATTATTAATGAAATTAATGTAATAATGGGAGAAGCACATAGTACAGAGATCCAAAGCTGCAATTAGACCACATGCTGGAAATCCATGATTGCGACAAATAAGCGACAACATTTTTGCCACACACTAAAAAGCAAATTATTGTTGTAAACCATCTACGATAATTAATAATGACGCGGGGGTTCTAATAGCCTGATGATTTTAGGAATACTAATTTATAATTGGTATTTTTTTTTGGTTGTGACTTTAGTGTCTGCTTATCACATTATATCGTCAAGCTTAGGCCTCAAATACCATTTTTTGGAGCAAATTACTCTAATAAAACTATTTCGTCTTAGTGAGAGAACAAATCACCTGGACTAGATGTGACATCATAAAAAAATTAAAGAGAACTTGTTGGAGAAGGTTCCATAGGAAATATATTTCAGATACATAACTTCAACTGCGCAAATTATGAGAAGTTTTGCTATCATACTAACACAAACACCAAAAGGTAACCAGTCTAGTATTCTTACCAAAATTCACAGGAGTTTTGGAGGGCTTGCTTTACAAGACTTGGATTACTGGGGAAGAAGTGTACTGATGAATGTACTTTAAAACATGATTTTCAAAAATAAGAAACTTTGTTAAAGACATTTTGGAAAATTGCAGTTCTTCGAATGTTTTTTATGAAGAAACAAATTAGTATGAAGATTTTGTTGTATAACTTTCTGCCTTCAAGGAATTGCGAATTTCGAAAAATTTCTTTAGCAAATTTCACCATTTTTTAAATTTCGTAGGTTTTTTTAAGAAAATTTTGAAAATTGTGCTTCTGTGAACGTGGATCAATGAATTGATTCGATACAAAAGATAAAAAAATTGAAAAGAAAGTTAACATATTTTGACAATTCAGGGAAGAAAGCATCAGCGGAGCACTTCCGAGGCAAACATCGAATGAAACGTCGGTGAGATAAGCATCAAAGTATATACGATGAAGGAAAAAGCGTCCAGTTAAGTATTGATTATCGCGTTCAGCATATATTATGCAGAAAAAAGCAATGCTGTAAGAAAAATAAAAAGAATGAGTAAAACTAAACAAACATAAAGTACTTCACTCAAGTCCAAGCCAGGGAGATCGACTGGCATACAAGTTCCTCCCACGGAGAAAAGGCACACACGTACCTACATACACATATCCTTTACCTTTCAATGTCCATCACTTCAAATTTACGCTATTCATTGAAATGTAGTCATAGAACATATTAACAAGGGAAAACAATTTATTCAAAAATCGAGTTTATGAAAGACTGTAAAGCGTAATAAATCAATAAAACCGAAGTTTATGAGTTAGCAATTGGATTTTTTACACAAAAACAACTTCCCGCAATACTTTGCCCCGAAAACAGCAAAGGAAAATATCACACACAGGTTATAATAACGAAACACTATAAAAACGAGATTTCTTACAACACAAACACACACATACTCTGAGTAATGCCTATAACTCACTTAGCACAACTTACCTTGGTCGTAACAGCACACCTTTCCTAAAAAACACACGAAAAACTATCGCGACCGCGAAACGAATTTACAAACATCGCGGAACTCTCAAACTTTATGTACTGACAACATATGGCACATGAAATTGGGGTATTTTTTAACGAAAAAGACGATGGCGACGTTAAAAAAGTGCCACAGTATCTCAGTTAAAATATATTTAATAATTTATAATTTGTCATATAACTATTGTCATATAACTAATGAGAAAAAAAGAGATAGCAAGTTGAAGTGACATAGATAAAAAATACGTTCCACAAAAAGATTCTCTCAACATGGAAGACAAGAACTTAATTACGCCATGTTATATCACAATTTGGTATTTTTATCTTAAATGGATAAATTTGATATATGAAGGAAATTTAATGATGGGAAAATATATATTGTTACGCGCCACAAAGTGATACAAGCGACATCTATTGGAAATGGAAACAACTTTAGGTTAGTGACATCCTAGTAAACTGGGTTTGGAGAATGGATTATTCAGGAAGGTTCTAGGATAATTCGTAGAGTATAAATACGGCGCTGCTCACATCCAGGAAGCGAGTATTATTTCAGACAGCGAAGTGAACGAAGTAAACTATTTGGATTGCGATAATTAGAAGTAGAGTACTAGCGATAAATAAAGAGTTGATTTGATAATTATTTGTGAATTTGTGAGAGTAAACAGTAAAGTTAAATAAAGAAAGAACTCATGAATTATATCTGAAATATTGTGTTTTAAATAACGAACTAAGGCCACGCTCGTAACAACTGGTGTCAGAAGTAAAATAAAATCGCGAAATAAAGTGGTGGCATTTGAATTTGAAATTCAAAGAGTGATTAATTTTGTGAAATCATGTGTAAAAATTCCGAAAGATAATTTTATATTAAACTGTGAGTTAATTACAAAAGACGCAAGAATGGGACGCAAGCTAGAGGAGCTTCGCATACAGGAATTGAAAGTGGAGTTGGGGAAGCGGTCATTACGAACGACTGGCCTAAAGAATGTTCTAGTCGAGCGACTTAGACAAGCTTTGATAGAAGAAGAAAAGAATCCTGAGACATTCGTTTTCGAAGAAGAACGAGAAATTGAGGAAGAGCCTGCAATGAACATAGAACAGCTTTTAAGTACTTTAATGAGCAAAATGGAAGCCCGTTTTGTGAACAAAAGAATTCTCTCCAGGAACAAAAGAATTCTCTCCAGGAACAAAAGAATTCTCTCCAGGAACAAAAGAATTCTCTCGAGGACCACAAGAAATCTATAGAAACCCGTTTGGACGAACAAAAGAATTCTCCCCAGGAACAAAAGGATTCTCTCGAGGACCACAAGAAATCTATGGAAACCCGTTTGGACGAACAAAAGAATTCTCTACAGGAACACAAGAAATGTATAGAAACCCGTTTGGACGAACAAAAGAATTCTCTCCAGGAACAAAAGAATTCTATGGAATCCCGTTTAGATGAGCAGAAGAATGCTTTGGATGAACAAAACAATTCTATGGAATCCCGTTTAGATGAGCAGAAGAATGCTTTGGATGAACAAAAGAATTCCATGGAGTCCCCTTTAGATGAACAGAAGAAATCACTGGAAACGCGTTTGGATGAACAAAAGAGTTCTCTGGAGAATTGTCTAGAAAATCGCTCCTGAAAAACTCGTTAGACGAACAAAATTTAAAAATTGAAGGAATCGAGCAAGAAGTAGCGGAAGTTCAGATTTGGAGAAGATGAAGCATCGACAACCACGGCACGAAGGATTTGAAATATCCAAGGCAGGCAGAATGAAACCTCCAATATTTGATGGACAAAATTCGTGGCATATTTTCAAGACACAATTCGAGGCTGCTTCCGAAGTAAACGGATTGAATGATGCAGACAAAGCTACAGCTCTGGTATTAGCACTTCGAGGTTCTGCATCAGAGCTTTTACAAACTATACCGATACGTGATTCTACTTCATTAGTACAGGCGATAGAGTTACCTTATGGAGATGAACACATGCAGCAAGTATATCGCCTACAGCTACGCAACAGGATTCAAAAGCATGGCGAATCACCACAACAACTGCAGGGTGATGTGGAAAGATTAGCTTATCTCTCATACTCTAGCGTAAATGCGGATTTCCTTAATGAAGTGGCATCAGAAGCATTTGTGAACGCTATTGCAGATCAAAATTTACAACAAGCGTTGAGGCTAGCAGGAAAGAAATCAACAGCAGAAGCACTAGCCTATGCACTAGCGTATGAATCTGCCTTCCCGAAGTGCAGTACGAGTGAGAGAAATTTCGGTGGAGGAATGTACTTGTAATAGAATGCAGCCATCACAGAGCAATTCTTCACGTGGTATTCTGCGATGCTGGAATTGTAATAGAGCAGGACACCTCCAAAGGGACTGCAGAAAACGCCGTCGAACCAGAAGAGGAGGACAGAACAGAATGCCAAAGATGTCGAGCCAGGGAGCAAGCTATTCGGAGAGAGCCTAGAAATCAAACAGCGTCTGGTCGCATCAGCTCTCTTGTTCAGCAGTCGGAAAACATGTAAAAACCAACTTCGGGGGGCAGAAGTTGGTTGGTAGAGTCGACAGCCCCGAAGTCATCATTCAGATAGCCCAGTTGCAGAGAAATAATAGCAGTCTTGTTATATATGGAAGTGTAGGAAAAAATGACTGCGTTGTCACTATCGACACTGGAGCTTCGACATCAATTATTAGAGCGGATCTTGTCAGGAACAAATGGCTTCACAATACCACCAAATATTTAATAAGAACAGCAACTGGAGCCGCAGCACAAGTTTTTGGAGGAATAACTTTGAATATTCAACTAGGTGAACTACTATTTCCTCACAATTTCCTAGTTTCAGACATAATGGATGAATGCATTCTTGGAGTAGACTTTATGACCACATATAAAATAAATTTAGATGTCGGAGAACGAATACTCAAATATGGCAACATAGAAATTCCTATGAGACTAGGAGGAGGAGCAGATTATCCTGCAAAAATAAGGACGATGGTCTGTGAGAATATGACTCTCTCTGCATTCTCGGAGACGCTAGTATGGACAAAACTTACCGATGACATCGGGACATGCCGATTCTATCTGGTGGAGCCTAACCCTACAAAAGTAAAGTAATATCGAACATCATCGTTGGTAAGACTTTAGTGAAGACAGTAGGCGCAACATTAATTCCAGTCAGAGTGCTCAACACATCCGAAAATGAGGTACAACTAAAAGAAGGTGCTATAATTGGAAATTGTGAGCCTGTTTATCAGATTGTTAATTTGGAAAATGGTAGTAATATTAAGGAGGCAATACGTATACCAGCTACTACTCAACAGGTTCAGAAACTTCTTTCATCTAGTGCCTTAAGTGAACAGCAATACAACGATGCCAAAAAGATGATCGATGAATTTTCGGAATTATTTGCAATGAATGATGATGATTTCGGCAAAACAAATCTTGTCCAGCATCGGATCACAACAGGAGATTCTAGGCCCATTCGGCAACCACCACGAAGACTACCATTAGCCAAACAACCAGAAGTTGCAGATATGATAAATTCCATGAAAGAACAAGGCATAATTGAGGAATCTAACAGCCGTTGGACATTGCTAGTTGTTTTGGTCAGGAAAAAGGATGGCAGCACCCGATTCTGTGCAGACTACCGCCAACTAAATAATGTAACAAGAAAGGATAGCTATCCGTTACCAAGGATTGATGACACATTGGACACCCTTTCCGGAGCGCAATGGTTTTCCACATTGGATTTGAAGAGCGGTTACTGGCAAGTGGAAATACATCCCGAGGACCGAGATAAAATTGCTTTCTCAGTTGGAAGTGGCTAATGGCAATTCAAAGTTATTCCATTTGGATTATGTAATGCTCCAGCCACATTCGAACGACTCATGGAATGTGTTTTACGAGGATTAACCTGGAAAACATGTCTTGTCTACTTAGATGACATAATTGTGATCGGAAGGACATTCGAGGAATATAAAAACAACTTACGGCACGTACTTCAAAGACTGAGAGATGCGAAACTGAAGCTCAGTACGAATAAATGTGCTCTATTCAAGAATGAAGTAAAATATTTGGGGCATATAGTTTCATCACAAGGAGTAAGAACTGATCCAGAGAAGAAAAGAGCTGTGAAAAATTGGCCTGTTCCAAAGGACAAACATCAATTAAGGAGTTTTCTTGGATTAGCTACCTACTACAGGCGATTCGTAAAAGGTTTTGCAGATATTGCAAGGAGCCTACATCAACTTACAGAAAAAGGAAAGCCGTTCATATGGTCAGATAAATGTAACGAGAGTTTTGCAAATTTGAAGCAACAGCTCTGTGGAACTCCAGTGCTTCACTATCCAAAGCTGGGAAAATCTTTTATATTGGACACGGATGCCAGCAATGTAGGTATTGGTGCAGTGCTTTCCCAGGAGGAGGATGGTCAAGAGGTGCCAGTAGCTTATTTTAGCAAAGCACTCTCAAAATCAGAGAGAAATTATTGTGCTACAAGGAAAGAGCTACTTGCCATTGTAAACTCAACCAAGCATTTCCATAAATATCTCTACGGGCAGAAATTTATCCTCCGCACTGACCATGCAGCGCTTAAATGGCTTTTGCAGTTTAAGAACCCTGAGGGGCAAGTGGCGGGATGGATAGAGCGACTCCAAGCTTATGACTTTGAAATCCAACACCGAAGAGGACGTATCCATGGAAATGCAGACGCCCTTTCACGACGTCCATGCAAAGTTGAATGCAAACATTGCGTTCGGCTGGAAGAAAAAGAAACGGAGGCAACTATACAGCTGATGACGGTGGAACCATCGACAGGTTGGAACAACGAGAGCTTGCGAACAGCTCAACGGGAAGACCCAGACATAGCACCTATTCTTGCTTGGAAAGAAGACATGGAAAGACCACAATGGCAAGATATCTCGGAGAAGAGTGAGAAACTGAAGAGCTACTGGCCCCAATGGAACTCTCTTCACGTTGAATGTGGTATATTAAAGCGCAAGTGGGTATCAACTAACGGCGAGTCATTCCGAATGCAAATAGTCGTGCCACCATCCCAGGTCAAAGATTTTCTAGAAGATATGCACAGTGGAGCATCTGGAGGACATTTGGGGGTGAATAAAACAATTTCCAAAATACGTGAAAGATTTTATTGGTTACATATGCGGGAGGATGTTGAGGAATGGTGCCGCAGATGCACTATCTGTGCTTCTTGCAAAGGACCACCACACAGAAGTAGAGGGGAAATGCATAAGTATAATGTAGGAGCCCCATTTGAAAGGATAGCCGTAGACATCGCTGGACCTTTTCCAGAAACAGATAACGGTAACCTTTATATATTAGTTGCTATTGACTATTTCAGTAAATGGCTTGAAGCTTATGCAATCCCCAATCAAGAGTCTACCACAGTAGCGGATCAAGTATTAATGAATTGGGTCAGTAGATTTGGTGTTCCTCATGAACTTCATTCGGACCAAGGACGGAACTTCGAATCACGGACTTTCCAAGAGATGTGTAAAATTCTAGGAATAAGAAAAACCAGAACAACTCCTCTGCATCCACAATCTGATGGCATGGTAGAGCGCTTCAACAGAACATTGTCGAGCATCTAAAGAAAGTAGTCGACTATCACCAACGCGATTGGGATCGACATACTCCCATGTTCTTAATGGCCTATCGATCAGCTGTACACAACACGACCGGACAAACTCCAGCAAAAGTGATATTCGGAAAGGAGATGCGTTTAATTAGCGATCTCAAGTTTGGTACACCCAGAGGTGAACAAAAGTTACCAGACGATTATGTATCGGAACTTAGACAACGATTAGCTGATGTACACGAAGTCACGAGAGCAAAATTAGCAATAAATACCGATCGGATGAAGACCCGCTATGACCTACGTGCTAACTCAGCAGGATTTAATGAAGGTGACCTTGTTTGGCTGTACAACCCGAAACGACGTAAGGGACGTTCTCCCAAATTACAACAACACTGGGAAGGACCGTATTCAGTAGTGACTAGAATTAATGACGTAGTATATAGGATTCAGCGGGGTACAAGAGACAAACGGAAAATCGTTCATCTAGATCGTTTATGTCAATATTGCGATCATCACGACCGTGGATTACCTGTTGTTCGGGACGAACAATTTTAAGAAGGGGGCAGTGTTACGCGCCACAAAGTGATACAAGCGACATCTATTGGAAATGGAAACAACTTTAGGTTAGTGACATCCTAGTAAACTGGGTTTGGAGAATGGAATATTCAGGAAGGTTCTAGGATAATTCGTAGAGTATAAATACGGCGCTGCTCACATCCAGGAAGCGAGTATTATTTCAGACAGCGAAGTGAACGAAGTAAACTATTTGGATTGCGATAATTAGAAGTACAGTACTAGCGATAAATAAAGAGTTGATTTGATAATTATTTGTGAATTTGTGAGAGTAAACAATAAAGTTAAATAAAGAAAGAACTCATGAATTATATCTGAAATATTGTGGTTTAAATAACGAACTAAGGCCACGCTCGTAACAATATGTAAACATTCCGCACCGATTAATATTAATTGCAGCTTATGAAACATAAACTATTCTTAGTTATTTGCATTATGGTTGCGGGTTCCACACAAAAAATGGCGGTTCAGACCCTTTACAAGGCCGAGCATTTAGATCCATCGAGAAATTTTTCGTCTCTATTAGGGTGAAATTCATTGGAAAACAAAATATTTTTTCCCAATGAACTTGCAAAATGCTTTGGGATGCAGAAAAAGTAGCTTTTCGACCCAGCGATCAGAGAGGTCTCATTAGTGTGGTTATCTCTGATCGCCTACCAAAGAAGTTCGATGATAGAGCTCACCCAATTGCCCATATAAATTATTTTTAACAAAAGCAATTATAAATTATTAGTTAGCAGAGTTTCTCATTGAAATTTTCGGATAACCCAAGTAAAACTTTAAGTTGGACATTTTTCGTCCTTATTAGACTGAGATTCATTGGGAAAAAAATATTGTGTCCCAATGAATTTACAAAATGCATCGAGATGCAGAAAAAATATCGAACTTTTCGACCCAGCGATCCGAGAGGTTTCATTAGTGTTGTTAAAACTTTAAGCTGGAAATTTTCGTCTTTAGTAGACTGAAATTCATGGGAAATAAATGACCATGAATTATATGGTAGCAAGATTTCTCAATAAAATTTTCAAATTAGGTGATTATTTCCCTTGTTTGCCGTATGGCACTCGGATAACCCAAGTAAAACTTTAAGCTGAAAATTTTTCGTCTTTATTAGCGTGAAATTCATTGGAAAAAAATGTTTTTTCCCAATGAATTTACAAAATGCATCGAGATGCAAAAAAAAAAATCGAACTTTTCGACCCAGCGATCCGAGAGGTCTCATCAGTGTGGTTAAAATTTTAAGCTTGAAATTTTTCGTTTATATTATACTGAATTTCATTGCAAAAAAATATTTTTTCCCAATGAATTTGCAAAATGTGTTGAGATGCAGAAATTAGAGAGGTCTCTCTCTGATCGCCTGACGCAGAAGTTCTATGATAGAAGTCACCCAATTACCCATATAAATACTGTTAAAAAAGCAAGTATGAATTATATGGTAGCAAGATTTCTCATTGAAATTTTCACATTAGGTTATTATTCCCCTTGTTTGCCGTATGGAACTCGGATAACCCAAGCAAAACTTTAAGCTGGAAATTTTTCGACTTTAGTAGCCTGAAATTCATTGGAAAAAAAATATTTTGTCCCAATGCATTTTGTCCAAAATGCATCGAAATGCAGAAAAATATCGAACTTTTCGACCCAGCGATCAGAAAGGTCTCATCAGTGTGCTTATCTCTGATCGCCTACCACAGGAGTTCAATTATAGAAGTCACCCAATTGCCAATATAAATACTTTTTAGCAAAAGCAAGTGTGAATTATATGGTAGGAAGGTGGATCGCTCTCTTAAGTTTTTCGAGTTCAACCAGGCAAGATCGCGTCAAAATTATCATCTAGTTTTTTTACTCAGTTCTTTCTGCAACTTGTACAAATTTTGAAATTGGATTACAATCTACGCATGGTAAGAGTAATATTATATGCAATTTCAGGTGGAGGTAAAGTAATGGTATCTAAATACAAATTGGTGATAGTTTATTGTGAATTTTCAAGTGAATTAATATTTAATAAAGTGACTGAAAGTAATTATCTTCAATTTAATAGCATTTTCAGTAAGAATAATTTTATTGATAACGCTAATTTTCCTTGTACAGAACAAATTCAAGACAGTGATTCTTATACTTCCCAACATGGGTTAGCTAGAATAGTAATTTTCTTTGTTTGCTTTAATTTTGTACATATATTGATAAGTGCTTTAATTTCATAGATATTTACATGGAAATTTTATAAATTTACCGAACAATTAGGTGGCTAGTTGCAAATTAGCGAGTTTAAGAACAACTACAAATGAATTTCTTATTAAATCGAATGCAAATGTATTTATCATTGCTCTGAATTTAACATTTACCGCTACATTAACACAATCCACCAAAGATAGATAAATTGTTACATGTGGCTAGCGAATAGTTCTATATAAACTGTTCCGTTACGCACGTGCTGCAAGCACAGTATTGTCAAGCAACACAGGGTTTGCATCAGCTTTAGAAGTAGTAGTCCCCGCGGAAGATTTTATAGTTCAGTCCAGAACTGACCTTGCGTCACAATTTAGTAATCCCATTTAGGATTCATACCACTCACATAACATTTTTAGTTGTTCCATCCAGGAACCAAAATACTGCGTAACATATATTATGTCAAATAGCGAAGTGAGCATGGAAGTACCTAATCACTGAGATCGCGATCACCCCCGAGTAAATCGTCACCGAAGAAAAAGTGAGTGTATCGTCCACGGACCCAAGAGTTGAATGCAGCGTTACGCTAAGCCAAACTTTGAACGAAACGTCAAGAAATATGGAAGATAAAATAAAAGGTAAAGCGTCGCCAAAGAAACCATCAAAGAGACATCAATTGACCAATATATCAGAATCCCTTCCGTTCGGTGATACTTGCCTCGATGCTTCACACAAAGCTTTACTCGACGAAAGGAAATCGCTAAGGAAATTGTCGAAAAGGAGAAACGTCGATTGAAATCCTGCTGAGTAAAGCTCCGAAAAACATTTACTCTTCTTGTTTACATATTTATTTATTGAAGCGTTTAGTCAAGCATTGATTCAAACATCGACGTAAGCACCTCCCTCAAGAATATTGTAGTCGAGATAAGCTCGGAGTGTAGTCTTGCATATAGTATCGCCGAGGCGAAGGTCGAAAGAGCGTGGAGTTACGTATCGATTCATTCACCGAGACAAGCATCGAAGTAAACACCGAAAGAAACGTCACAGAGGATAGGGTCAAGTGAAGTGTCGGCAAAAAGCGTTCGATTCTTCCGGCACTGAATGCAATTTGACTTTTAAACGTAACGAAAGCTCCCCTCACACGAGTTAAAGTTAATTTGAGTACGCCTGTTAAATTAAAGAACGCGTTCGCTTTACGTAAGTAAAGATACTTACGTATAAGTCTATTATAATTCAGCCTTTAGACAGCATACTACGTAAATCAGTACGAACTCCCACACTAAACATGTATTCAGTTACTTGATACTGACACATTTAAAATAATTATGACACGAATTGTGACGATTATGTTAATAATTATAGCCAAAGTGCAACAGTTCTTACCAAAGCATTACCACTGGACGAAGATAAATTTAAGCAGTATTACAGAATAAATAAAAATAATTTTATGGATTTAGTTAAACTTTATTATCTCCATCAATAACAATAATAAAATATTTTGTTAATTGTTATTGTCGAAGTTGTATGTCATTTATTGCCCCATTCAGAATATTAACTGATTGTTGAGCATACCTATGTTTAGCAACTGTTTTCCGCTGGAATTAGGCCATTTTTGTGAATTTTGCGAAGAAAGCTAAATAGGCGATGACTGCAAAGCAATAAGATGAAAGAGATTATTTCGATGAAAAATAAATGCAGGCTGCAGCATACGTATTAAACAGCTTCGCTGCATGATCGTTAATGCGATACGTACTAATACGAATCTTGATCCCACGAATGCTTTTTGGTGTGCGAGCTGATTCTGCAAATAAGTGCATTCCATATGGTTGGCGCGTGATATGCAGGAAACCGTTATATCACTCATGAAGCCTTACTGCAAATTTATGCTTGATCTGTGACGCGCCTAAGACTTACCAAAATAACCAGTTAAAACAAGACTCAGGTCAACATAGTATTGTAGCCAGCTTCATGGCATACATCGATGTAAGTATTAAGCCAAACTTCAAAGTATACGTGGAGTAAGGCATATCCGATGCAGAGGTAAATCAAAGATTTCCCGAAGTAAACGAAGAGTATGCGTCTCTGAGGAAAGCAATGAAAAAGAGTTGACTAAAGTAAACGACGAGCAAAGTCAAATGTTTAAAAACCATTTTCAGTTGGACGCAGTGCACAACTATGGTCGATGTCGTAATTGAATTACGTCAAAGTAGTTATACTTCATAAACATTTGCCCAACCTTCTGATGGTTCAGGATGAACATTCTTGGATCTATCCACCCTCTTGAACGAAAATATACCCCCCGAGATTTCATCTAGAAGACATCAGTGAATGCATTTAGCATTCTTGAAAGTTAACTTATTTTTAGTCATGTATAAATGCCATAAAATAAATAAATAATCTAAAAGTGCTTCATCTAGGATACATTTCAACCTAACATTCTTTCTTCTAAAGTTTCGCAGTTTATTTCCAGACCAAAATATTTTTTTTGAAAAGTAAATACTTACACCACGTATAAAGACTTCCATTCTCATTGATGACTACATGATTGATGTCTTTCTGAATAATATATTTCGCTATCACCATTGGGCGATTAAGCAAATTTTGCCGAATATACGGTTCATACAACATACAACAACATACAACACTTTCATTGATGAATTATTTATCATGATAGATGTGATGTGTTCATATCTTAAACAGGATTTTACATTTCTTGTCACTTCTAATATTCAGTCAGAGCCTGGAGTTTGCATTTCACTGTTCAGAATATTATTTATGTTATACCGAAATTTGTCCATAAATATTTCTTAATGGATTTTGAATCAACCACAATTTTTATTCGACAATCCTTATTTACGAGACTCCATCGCAACATTCTTTTGTATTCAATCAAGTTTCCAAAGTATGACGTAATACATGAAAGTTAAAAGAAGTAGGTAGGTGGTACCGAATGGGAGATTATTTCACATATAAATTCTAATATCAAAATCCGATTTGTTGGCTTTCTTTCCTCTCTCCCGTTAAATATTAAACTAATTTCGAAATGTAATTAAAATTGTTGAATGAGTACAAAACAAGTGTATATACGATTTCTGACTTCGAGTCATGGTTGATATGTTAATATGTGCTGGAAATGGAAGAATGTTTAATTTGTCAACTGTAACTTTACTCACCCGGAGCATACTACTTCTACTTACTTTTTTTTCGCGGAGAGACAGAGAGAGATCCTATATTTGATTGACTTCTTATGTACACAGGCGTTTGAAGAACGCGCACGAAAATATCCAACTTTGACCTTCTGGAATTTAAAGTGACATAAATAAATATCTAGACTCACACTCGGAATAGAGATTCGGAAATTGTTGAATACTATCACGAATAAAATCAGGCGCTATGATCTGGAAATTTCGCAAACCGATCCCCTAAGGATTGTTCATATTATCTGTTTTGTGTTCGTGTTAAAGATATATATCTGTTGTGATACAACCTCCTTACCCATCTTAGGAAGAATATTATGGATTGATGTGTGACTTCGAAATGCATATCTAATGCATTGGTGTTTTTGGCGAGCTTGGTTATTCGCAGATAAAGTACTCAGCACATTGCAGCACTAGCACTTGTTGACTGAATCATTAGTTACCGTTTTCGAGATTTTCTAGGTCGTACTTAAGTGCGCAATAACTCCAGTCATTGGATCAATTATCAGCATGATTTGGTACTTACTAGCTACGTTTCTCTTTGTAAGCCATCATTGTTTTGGAGGTAAGAGGGAGTAAACGACTAACACAGATAACGGAAAGCAATAATTAATAGTTTTAGTGTTCAAAATCTTATGAAAATCGCTACTGTTAAAGCTTCTCTGGTTTCCCTGGCGTATTTCTTTAAACGTAGCGTAGGTTAGCAGTTAGATAGTTAACGACTGGACGAAATCTTTCAGATATGAATTTACACAACATCCTGACATGGCAGTTAACGAAACCATATGGCCAGAAGCGAGAGAATATCTGTATGTAAGTAAATGCTCTTCTTATGTTTTGGTAAACTTTAAATATAAAGAAACAGGAATATTAAAGGCATAATTTTCACCAAGATTGCCAGGATCAGTATAATTAACATAATAAAAATAATTACATATACGTATATTATATGATATTACTGGACAATCCTCAATATGACAACATGGAGACAAACAAATTAGTATACTTCAAAGTCTTCAGCATAATAATTTGACTAGCTTAATGCGTGTAAATGAAAGTACTAAACAGTAAAGGGTTCAAGACCAGAGCCTTTTGGAATTCCTTATTTAATTCAACAAATTTCTTTAGCCGGACGTCATTTTTTACCGACTGTGTGCAATTATCTAGAAAATACATTCCTAGTTTTTTTTTCAGAAGAAAAGAAGGGGTTCTGAGCTCGTCAAGTTTTAGTAGGGTATCACTAAAATTTGACAATAAGCAGTGTACGTAATGAAACCGAAAAATGTATTGTTATAATATTAAGAAGAGTTGTATGACTACTACACTGAGGTCGAAAGCCGACTTGCCAGTTCATCTAAAGATTACAAGCTCGAAAATTATACAGCTGGTTGTCATATAAGAAGAATGCAAATAGTGTGCGACGTTAATGAAAATTTTCCATCAAATTAGGTAGTTGTCAGAAGTTAAAAACGTGAAAGGGCAAAGAGGTAATTTTGAACAAAAACAGAAGAATATGAAGATAACTAAGTGTCAATCAAAGCAGGCATTTTTAAAACTTTGACAGGAAACTTTTCCTTTCCAATCTTATTTCTATATAAATACCTGGTTCATCTAGAATTTCCTTCAGTTGTTTTCTTAATAAGGTATTATCTTCATGACAAGTTATGCCTTTTTTTCTTTCTTCGTCGTCAGTTTTTCCATATAGTTGGTTTCTTAATATTTCCTTGCACCCACATAAGGCAATTACATAATTTTATACCCATCGACATTGGCAAGAATTGCAAAAATTCGTGATAAAGGGTTACAAAACCCCGAAAACTACTACAACCTAACCTACAGTGCGATTATTCTTCTTCCTTATCCGGACTAAATTTCAAAATTAAAAGTGGACGAAATTAACCAGAAATCTCTATAATTTCAAGTGAACTCTTCTCAAAACATAGTTACATACATATATACGGTTGCTCCCCACAAACCCCTTCAAAAATGAAATTGAACAAATTTCATCACCCAAAGTCATAAGGAAGCGAGAATGCATTAAAGATTTCTAATCTTTGATAAGGCACAACTTGAAAGGTAATTTAAACTCACTTAGGAATGTCAGTGAACTTAATAACTGCACCTATTTCAGCACCAAAGACCCAAAGCTTTTTAGATTTGTCGATAGGAAAAATGTTTGCAAACGTGAAAATTTTCATCTTACTGCTGCCGCGGGCATATCAACATTAAAAAAAATAAATTTAACGTACATTCGGGAAAATCGATTGCGCTTTCTTTTCGCACATCTCTACGAATAACTTGGAAACACCATTATCTTTAAGACGAACCTCCTGTTAGTAGTAAACACAACGCAGAAAGAAAAAAAATTAAATCATTTTCTTCCTTCATCATTTTGACTGTATTTTTCTGTTAAGGAAGTGAAAAAATAAAACACTTAAGAAAATAAAGTTTTCACAAAACACACCAGAGTTTAATTCATCTTAATTCTCTGACTGCTTTAAACATTTGGCGGTGATACAGGCAAGTCTCTACTTGAGAATTTTTACTTCTACATAGTTTTACATGGCTCTGATAAATTCCGCCACTATTTCTGAAAATGGAAACTTTTGTGAAAAGTTATTCGAATGAACTTTTCCACAAAACTTACCCAGAACAAGTGAAGAGAGCATTCAGATCTGATTATAATACGAACTTACGTGTATTTCATAACTGCATGTATGTTTATGACAATTTGAAAACGTTAGAAATACATAATGCCACAATTGTTGTGATTCTCTTGGTGAAGTCCAAGTCCCAAAAACTTAATAGAAGTAATTTACTGTAAACGCAATAATGAAGATATTGAGATTTTAGGAGCCATATATGATTCCTGTGCAGGTGTACAAAACATGAAATATAAAAAAATTCTTTTGATTAATTAATAAATTAAAAACTTTAGTAATTTTTACTGAAGAAATGTATAAACTTTTACTTTCTAAAAATGTAATAATTTAAAAACAATTACTTTTTTTGTTTATTTATCATTAGTAAATGCAATTTTACACCGATGTTAGATAAAATTACTAGATAGCTATATTATTTATATCATATCTAATATTTTTTCTGATCTGTATATTTTTAATAAAAGTTTGGAATTGTAATGTAAGTTCATAGAATATGATCTTGACCCTTCCTCTACCAACTGCAAGCCATCAAATATTTTTAGATAAATTGTTATGAATAGCCCTATAACTGCTGATCGATACATCCAGGAGGATGTATGGATGTATCTGGAGTATGACCCAACTTTGCACCGATCTTGGTTTAGTGGGTTGGCCCAACCTTGGGCATATGGCTCACTCTGGATGCTAAACCAAGGGCAACATGTTTTAACTTCGCATCAAAAGCGATTTGGCGATATGTTATAAGATTTTCGTTCGACAGGCGGTTTTGCTTGTTTCGAAATTATTTCCGAATTTTTTTTTCTCCTAGCAGAAATGACATTTATAAATTCTTTTTCTAGTTGTTGATAAATTTTATTAATAATGAAATTAGAAGTGATGAATTTTTAAAGCGCTATATTTGTGGAAGATAACAAAAATGACGAAGATATAAATAATTACCGAGCCAAAGAAAATCTTTAATGCATGGTATAATGTTATGGATATGCCAACAAAATGTACTGCCTTATTAATTGTTGAATTCAAATAACATACTTACAAGTTTATAACTTCAAGTTTCAAGATTCTTATTTATTTATTTATTTATTCCTCCTCCAGTTTTATCCCTTCCTGTGTGGAATTTCCTAAATTTCCTAAATTCCTAAAGATTTGTTTCCCTGCCCATACCTAAAATTAAAAAATTTAAGTCAATAAAACGCGTTAATTAGCTTAGAGCTAAAAAGCTCTTTTTTTAGCAGCCAATGGTATGAGAACTAAAGAGCTATATTTACCTTTCTGGTTATCCATTTCTAGGATCTAAGGGAGCTCGCTTTAATAAAATACACCTCAAGTCAAAATAAGCTCAGCTTTTATTTAATAAATTACAGGTCTTTTATACATTGCAAAATTCACATGCATATAAAAATTAGACTTGTACGATCTTTCACCTAAAATCGGTGAATGCACACAAAGCGCTGAGTAAAGGCCAAAACACAATGAGGATGACACAACAAAGTCGACGTAAATTGGTTGCTGTCAAAGATTCGAATATATGGAAGTCCCATATACTTAACACAATAAGGGAGACGCGAGCAGATAAGTTGCCAACAAAAAATTTGGCAAAATCTCTAAATTAGTCGCCAACATAATTGACATTTCTGTGTGCACAGTGAATAATTGACAGAATGTTATCTGGATTTAGTTATTTTTTTTTAAGCAAAGAGAATTAAGAGGTAATAGTAAATAAAGTAGTTATTAAAGCTTGTATAAAATTAACTTATTTAATTAGTTCGAGAAATTATGGGTTTTGAGGAGGACCGAATTGAAAAAATTAGGGAAAAGTTATGCTGTACGACAAGCGTCAACCCATGTATAGAAATAATCAGAAGAAGGATCGAATGTGGAAGGAACTCAGAACGGAGTTAAAAGTAGATGGTATTTCCTTCAATGATGTCTCTTGATGTAGTAAAAATACATCCAAAAACTTTAGAAATAAAATGAAGAAATAGGTGGAAATGCATTCGGGATCAGTACAGAGAGGTGCGTAAGCAAAAAGGACATTCTCGAAGTGGCGCACTTGACAGGAAGCAGTGGAAATACTTCGAAATGCTGCATTTTCTACGGGACTACAGAGTTCCAAGAGATTAAGTATAAACATTCACCCTAATATACATATATATGAATCAATTTGTAAATAAATTTACTACAAGGCATTCTAGTAATTATGATCAAAAATTCGAAGATGACAGAGCTTGCATCACAAAATTCTTTTATCCCGATTTCGGAGGAATCCATTTAAAATTGAAGTTTTTTAAGAGAGTTCACCCAATTATGAGAACCTGGGTCTAGTAGGAGTGCATATCCAGTTGCTTCTACACCGATTACAGACAGCCGTTCACAAAAGACCAGGGACTCGGACAGTAGGGAGGATTTTCAAAAATGTCTCGATGGCATGGCTGAGATGTTCAATGAAAAGTAAGAAGAAGAAGACAGCATGGATATATTTTTCAAGTCGTTGGCGAAATTCATAAAAGTGCAATTGTCGCCTTTCCAAGTAATGAACCTGCAATGTAAAATTCTGAATTTAGTGAAAGATGAGGTGTCGAAATATAACAAAGACAATTAATTTTTTTAAGATTTTAAATCTAATTTAATAAAGACATATAAATAACACTTTATTTTGTAACAAATATGTACACAGAGTATCTCGAAGGCGAAATGCTTCCCGAGAAGCATTGTTGCATGTGGAAGTTCGTACGCTAATTAGGCTTTGAGCTTCATTCCGCCATGCTCCGGGTACAACATCTCCATTGATAATGCGATCTGCATAACTTTCTTCACAATATCGCGAGAAGTTTGAAGTTAGGTAATTGTGAAGGACGCACACAGCCTTAACAATTTTGTCCACAATTTTGGCGATGCAGTGGATGTCATTGCGAATAACTCGCCAGCTGGATGCCATTATTCCAAATGAGTTTTCTATCGGAGCTCGAGAGTTGACAAATTTTTACCTAAAACAAATACATACATACTGATAAATTGAAAGTACACGATCGATAATTATCAATTGATTTTTATCTGTATAAGGACGTATTAGATTGCGTTTTAGAGGAATAGCAGCATCTCCAACGAAAAAGAAAGGAAACTTCATCCTAGAGTTGGGCAATTCACCTGAATTTGGGATAAGGAGCTGCCCTGACCTCCAAAGAATCCCATATCCACCATCGTGAAGCAATAGTGCGCGTCACATGCAGCAAGCAGAACAAGACTATGGCATCCCCTATAATTATAATATTGGGAACCACCTCTTGGTGGACAGACAATATTATTAATATGCTCCCCGTCAATAGCGGCGATGCAGTGAGGAAGTTGCCATTTGCAATTGTATGGTTGCGATATCTTATCCCATTCTATTGCATTTGGCGATGCTAAGTAAATCGGTGATAACTCATCCCACACAGCCTCACAAGTTCTTAAAGTTATTTTGGCAAATGTGGATAATCCCATCTTAAATTTCCAGGCGTAAATACTTCTGGGACCACCATGTGCAAGGTATCTATATAATTAAAAGCTGGTAGTTTATACCGCTTATAATTAGTAAATATTATTTACATTAATATTGCGGCTAAACTGCACTCTGCTGAAATTGATCTTCGGATTGAGGGCTTTTCTAAACGCTCACGCAGCATTACTAAGAGGGCATCAAATTGCTGTACTCTCGCATCAGTTTGAAAGATGTTTCAAAAAATCCTAGCCTGTCCCGATCCTTATTGATTTCACGGACCCACCATCTTCTTTTCCGTCAATTTTTTATGATTTGCAGTTTTAAGTAAGCCGCACAAGCTATAATGCTATACTTAACGGCTTTTCTAATTTTTTTCCTTGATTCCATTTCTTTAAAAGTAAATAAAACAGTGACAACTGTCAAATACACTGGACGCGTCGCATTCGCTGCGACATTGTTGCCAACTAAGATGTCAACTTATTGTGTCGCTCTCACTGTGTTTTGGCCTTAAGCCTTAGGCCGCCAATAGATTGGCGAGCGGTGAACGGTGCGCGGTGCGCGATACGCGGAAAAGCTTTCACATTAGATTTTAGTTGCATCGTAACTTTTAGTGCATAATGGTGTCAGGGCTTATAAGAAAAATTTTATTACTCGTTAATTTACGGTTAAAGAGATTGATTTTAACAAGAAAACTGAGAAGACTAGTAATTTTTAAAATAAATAAAAAAATTATATCAAGATCTGCCTAGAAATTCTGAGCAATTTTTTGAATTTCTACGAATGTCAATTAAAAATTCCGTTTTTTAATAAAATTTAGAAATTGCCTGCAGAAAAAAAAGAGACTTCTAAAGGCCAATAAGTCAAGAGGCAAAACTTTGTTTTCTAAATTACACCACAACTAATGGCCAACCCGCACAGCCACCGCTCACGGCTCAGTTCAGCTGAGCTGTGAAAACACCGCTCCGCGACGCAGCTCAACGTTCGCTGTTCAACGCTCTTCAATGTGAAAACTTTCGTAGCGACAGCCTGGCTAAGCGGCAATATGAAAGCGACTTATGCTGCTATTCTCAAAGTTTATTGCACATGCATAAGGCTTGTTTACCCATGATGAAAACATTCTTTAGTTATTATACTTGGACAAGCCAAAATGCAAGAATTATTTTCTTTCTTTTTTTTTGCTTGTTTACGATTATTTTGGGTTTAATTATTTTCGTTGCATATTTTGTTGTGTGCATTTGTGTTTTCGTCCTTTGTGGAAAGTAGGGATGTACAAAATTCTAAAAACATTGATGTAGTAATTGTTGTATATTCTAATATAAACTCTGGGTGTTTTCAATTTCACTAAACATTTATTCTGCGTGGCAGCTGGACAACAACTGGACTTAAATCTAATTGAACTAATATGTGGCTTCTCCAATAAGGTAATTATAAGTACACACATGATGTTAGTTATTTAGTGCTGAATTCTAATACGTTTCATGTAGTGGTACTAACTTATACTACACCTTCCCCTTTTAATTTGAGTGTTATTTCATAACCTCACGTACCTATTGATACAAATTTTGAAATAGTTATTAATCCACTCTCAATTCAGTGGTTATCTAATAATCCATATCGTACTTAATTTTAATCGCTTATCTCTATGTCTAGATTTGTTGAAACTACATTCGGTTTTACTATTTATTTAAAAGTATATTATATAAATTTGAACTTTTTGTTGTTTTACTCTGAATTCATATGTCCTTTTCTGTTTAGCTTATCTTAGTTAAATCTATAATTTGACACCCTAATGATATTGCCAGCATATGGAGGAGTGCCCGTATATTTTTAGTGCTTGTCGTTAATTTCCGTGGAATTCTTGTTATATGTGTACAATACGTGAGCGTAAAAAACGTGTATTTCTTCTTAGTAATGCTTCGTTTTCTTTTTCTACCCAATACGACCGAGGGGATGTATGTTTAGTTCTTACCTTTCCCTTTTCCCAGAATTTTTTAGTTTTTATCCAAATTGGTTCGTTGTTTTTAAATTGTTGTTCGTTTCTTGCGGATTTGTCGCAATGTCTTTTAATTTTTTCAGTACATTTTTTAATTTTTTCGTGAGTGCGAATGTTATTATTTTCTACTTGTGTTGATTTTACCGGTAGTAACGTACGCAATTTCCTTCCCATAAGAAGCTCGACAGGACTTTTATCGATTCCTTTAATAGGGGTATTTCTATATTTTAACAAGAATAGCCAAAGCTCGTTATTTGACTCCTTTGCTTTTGTGATGAATCGTTTAGCAGTTTGTACGGACTTTCCGGCTAACCCATTTGCTTGTGGGTAGTTTGGACTAGTGGTGACAATATTTATATCATATTGGTTGCCAAACTCCCTAAATTCATACGACCCAAAGCGGTTGTTGTCTGCTATGATGGTTCTTGGTATACCGAAGGTTGAGAAAGCACCTTTTAATTTGTTAATTGCCTCGGATGCTATTTTATTTCTTGTGGGTAAAATTTCTAAATATTTTGAGAAATAGTCGACGAGAACGACAAAATTTTTGTTTCCTATCTCGAAAAAGTCTATAGATAGTTTATTAAACGGCACTGGCGGAATGTCGTGTGCGATATATGGTTCTTTACAAATACTTGCTCGGTACTTTTGGCAAAGCTCACATTTTATAACCATGCTTTCAATAGGCTCATTTATACCTGGCCAGTAAACTAAAGTTCTTGCTCTCATCTTAGTTTTCTCAATACCTTGGTGAGATTGATGAAGAGTTTTTAAGATTTCTGAACGCAATGATTGGGGTATAATGATTCTTTCATTAAGAAAAATTAGACCGTTTTCTAAAACTAAACCGTTTTTCATTTTCCAATAATATCTTACTTCTGGTCTTAGCTCGGTTTTTGTTTTAAGCCAGCCATTTTCTAGGACAGATTTTAGTTCTTTTAATATAGGATCGTTAGAAGTTTCTACTTTAAATTGTAGTTGCTTTTCTTCGCTTACATTTATAGTATGTACGAATTCGTCTAAATCTGGTATTTCAGGAATTGTTTCGTCGGTGCAATAGTCTCTAGATAATAAGTCTGCAATATGCATATCTTTGCCTGGAGTATACTTTAATTCGATATTATATTTATTTAATCTGAGCATCATTCTCTGTAATCGGCAATTTGGTATGCGATCAATATTTTTTAGAACAATCCCTAAAAGCGGCTTGTGATCAGTCATCACTTGGACATTTCTACCATATATAAAATAGTGGAACTTAGAACACGCGAAAACAATAGCCAGCAGCTCTTTTTCAATTTGGGAATACCTTTGTTCCGTTTCAGTGAGACTTCTGGAAATAAAGTATACAGGTTTTCCTTCCTGTATCATACAAGCTCCTATACCGTATTTTGAAGCATCCGCTTGTATCATTATGTTCTTTGTTTGATCAAAGATTCTAAGTTTGAGATCTTTCGAGATTAGAGACTTTATATTTTCTAAACATTTTGTGTGAGTCACCTCCCACTTGAAAACTATATTCTTTTTTAACAATTCCTGCAAAGGCTGCGATATCTCTGACAGCCGAGGTACGAATGTTCTCAAGTAGTTGATCATACCCAGGAGTCTTTGTAGTTCCTTCCTTGTTTTTGGTTCATTAAGTGCTTGAATAGCTTTTACCCTATCCGGATCACTTGCAATACCGTCTTTCGTTATTATGTGACCTAGAAATTTAACTTGTGGAGTCTTATATTGAATTTTATCCATATTCAATTTAATGTTGAGCTTTCTAGCTCTTTCGACGACTGCATTAAGGGTCATGTCGTGTTCCCTTTCATTTTCTGCAGCAATTAGTATGTCGTCTAAGTAAAGCATTACATTTTTTATGTCTTTAAAGTTTTCTTCGTTGTATTTTTGGAAAATTTCGGGCGCGGTTTTTATCCCAAATGGAAGTCGCTTAAATTTGTATGTTCCAAAGGGCGTACTAAACGTACATAGCTTACTTGATTCATTATCCAATTCAACCTGCCAGTACCCGTCTTTAAGATCTAGTACTGTAAAGAGAGTTTTCCCCGCTAGTTTTGAGGTAATTTCTTGAAATGAAGGAATTGGATGGTTTAATGGTTTAATTGCTTGGTTTAGATTCTTTGGATCTAGACACACACGAATTTTCTTATTAGGTTTTTCAACTATGACGATGTTCGAGATCCAGTCTGATGCATTATTACTTTTTTCAATAATTTTCAAATTCTCTAGTCTGTTTAGCTCATTTTTTAAGGGTTCTTTAATGAAAGCGCTATTCGTCTAGCTGGCTTAGCAACAGACTTTGCATCTTGTTTTAGCTCTATTCTGAACTTTTTCGTGAAAGTGCCTAAACCCGCAAAAAGATCCGCATTTTTCCGCATAAACTCTGCCTTGTTTACTGATGTGGTACTTAGTGTGTTTATTCTCTTAATTAGTTTACATTTGATGCATGTGTCTAACCCCAGGATAGGAACTGTCCCGTGGCGAATGATAATAAATTCAATATCTTTAATTTGGTCTCTAATTGTTGTTCTTAGTATCGTACTACCAACTATTTGTAATTCTGTACCCCCCTTGTATTTTTAGATTATTTTTGTTTATTTTTAAATTTAATAATTTCTCGGTTAATTTGAAAGGTAAGACGTTTACATCTGCCCCGGTGTCAAGCTTAAATTTAATTACATGTGTTTGAATTTTAATATTTTCAAACCATGATTTTGCTTTGGAACTCACATCAAAATCAATGGTATTTATAGAGAATTCATTGTCAGCGTTATCTTCACTCACGTATTCTATTTCACGTACCTGTTTTTTGTTTGTTTTGCAAGCAATCGCAAAATGATTTTTTCTGTGACAATTTCTGCACTTTGTTCCATAGGCTGGGCAATTTCCTACCTCATGCTTTTGAGCACAATAGCTGCATGCTATAATCTTTGACTGAGAACTACTTGTTCCTGATGATTTATAATGATTCCTATTAGTACCTGCCATTTTAGTTCTATCCTGTCTATTACTTCGATTACTATTTTGCCTAAAATTAGAATTATTATTGTTAGCATATTTTCTATAGTAATTAGTTTTTGAAACGTTAGTTACTAAGTTAAGTGCTCCTAGCCCTTTGTTCATTTGTTCCATCTGTGACTTTGATGCTTCTGCCGCTCGTGCCATTTCTACCGCCTTCTCTGCGTTGAGATTTTCTGCTTCCAGTAAACGTTTTTGTAGGTTTTTATCTTTAACACCTAACACGATTCGGTCCCTTAACATTCTATTTTGTTGATCTCCAAAGCAACAAGCTGTTATTAATTTCTTTAAATCCATGAGGTATGAATCGAAAGATTCCATATGCTGTTGATTCCGAGAATCAAATAGGTAACTTGCATACACTTCGTTCTTCTTTGGCTTACAGAAGTTCTCAAATGCTTCTACCACCTTGGAGTATTTTTTCTTGTCTACAATATTTGTGAATATAAATGTGTTGAATAGTTCTACTGCCTCTGGCCCACCGCATTCAGGAAAACTGCTGCCTGTACTTCTTCCGGTTTTTCCTTTAATTGTGCTGCTATATAAAAATATTCGCAGTTTTGCGGGAATATTGTCCAATTTTCTGCAACATTCCCATTGAAGGTTAACGGTTCAACTTTTCTTAGGAATTCCATTGTTTCCGTTGTATACACAATCCTCGTTTTTGGTGGCCTCCCCGGTTTTTTCTTTTCAGTATACGGCTTTCGGTTTCTAGTTTTATGTTCCGCTTAAAGATGAAACTTTGAACTCCCGCCCCTCCCAGAGCTTGTCCCTCCCGCAAAAATGAAGATGCGGAATAACGAAATCTACGTAAATATCAAATTTGGTATAAAAGTGTTTTTTCGAAACTACCCCCTCCATTTTCGAAATTCGAAATCGAAAAACAACCTATCTAATAGCCAGTTCCGATTCCCGTAAAATGACATATAAATGGTTGTCGTAGGTTAAAAAGTGTAGGAGGAGATAGAATCCTACGAAAAAACTGAAGATTACCTCGATGATCATATCTTCCAAATGTTTGCTTATAACTGTTGATTGTTATTGTTGATAGCACTTAGGGAGGTCACTTTCGAAAGGGGACATAATGCGCCAATTATTTCATAGTTTTGCCAACTTCGTCCAATGGTGATATTTCGAATAAATGTACACTGAAGTGCGACACAAATTTTGGTGAAATAAAAATTTCTAAAGAAAACTGTTTTTTTTTTAAATAACTGAAGGCACAATTATAACTAGTTATGCACTCTTAGAAAGGCCAATATGTGTTCTTTTAAATAAAGGTTCGAACGTCACAATCCATTAAATACAATAGAACTTATAACGAAATTACTCTGATAAGTTATGCAAAATCTCGAAAATCGATATTATCGATTTACTCGAAAACCAAGCGGAGTTCGATATAAAAGTATCTAGACTTTTTTGACCCAAATGACCTCTACTTTCATCCCCTTAAAGGATTAAAGACATTTACGGAACACCCTGTATTTTTTTTTTTTTTTTGCAATTTTATAATTTTGTTGTTGCACACATTTGGGTTAGGATGCACTTTTTAATTTTTTCTTCGTTTCCGCACTTACATATTTTCAGCGAATTTATTATTTGTGCTTATCACTTAATTACTTCTGCACTATACCGACTGCGCCATGTTGTATATTCTAATATAAACTCTGGGGCTTTCAATTTCACTAAACATTTATTCTGCGTGGCAGCTGGACAACAACTGGACTTAAATCTAATTGAACTAATCTGTGGCTTCTCCAATAAGGTAATTATAAGTACACACATGATGTTACTTATTTAGTGCTGAATTCTAATACATTCCATGTAGTGGTATGTACTTATACTACAGTAATTAAATGATACATTGAAAGGCAAACCTCGATGTTTGGATACAACGATGAAGCGAAAGTAAAAATTTTCGAAAATTAAAATTTATTTCCCTTCTGCAGACATATAGTACAGTATATAATTCCTAGTTAACAACAGAATTGCTAGCATAGTTCCCAAATTAATTTATCCAAGAATAAAATTTTTTTAATTGATCCGACAAAGCAAAGTTCAGTTTAAATTATGTTACAACCGCTGGATATAAAACACCAAGTTTATTTAAGATTTTTTATAGTAAAACTAATAATATGGTTGCACATACGAGTATATAGGTCACGTTCCCACAAGATTTACCATTTTTTCACATAATCAAAAGCACGCTAAATTATTCCTCCACGGGAAAATACTTTTCTGAAAAACAAAAGTATCAAATAACATTTTGAATTATTCCTCCACCGGAAAGTACTTTTCTGAAAAACTAATCAAATAACATTTTAAATCATTCTCACACGCGCATTTTGTAGAAGTAAGTATTTCTACTTACTCGAACAAGAACCTAATGAAAAGTTCAAGTTAATAAGAAAATCAGTCTGTGTTTTAATTTATGTACAAATCGGTCGTAGTCGAGAAATTGTTAATAAAATTTGTTAGTACTTGCCATCCTTTCGGAGTACGTGTGTTGCACCCTTTAACTGCAGACTAAATTAAGAAACTAGCTAAATAAGCGAATGCTCAACAGCATTAAAAAAACTTGGTGCCGAACTTAACTAACAATAAAAATCTAGTTGACTCACAGACGGCGTGAACATCACAATGCCGTAAACGCCCGCAAGTCAAGTTGCCATTGACTTTGATTTCGAATTGATTTAGTGGTGGGGGAACCGCTATAAAGCAAGTTACCGGAGCTTGTTTTTTGTCAGACTGGTATAAGCCGTCCGACGTGGAGTTTGCCACATTTGTATCAACAGATCAGAACAAAGTGGAATTTGCCACAGAAAATAATTAGGTAAAAAGAAACAACTAATTATTTCTTTTCTTTTCTCCCTTTTTTTCTATAGATTTTTTTTCTTGGATATCTGGAACTAGTGGATCGCCAGAAGTGGGAATATTCAGAGTGTAATTGGAGGTTGGGATTTACCATCCTCATAGGATTAGCTTGGCCAATGGGATTTACCAGAGGTTGTTAGTTTAGCTTATTTTATTGAGTGCCAGTGAAGAGGCTGTGAATAAATATCAACTTGATATCAGCATCTTCACGAATTTATGGACAGAAATCATCTATTGCAACACCCAATAAAGCTTTTGTTTGTTTATTACATTTGTTTAATAAAGGTATTCAGAGTCTAGTTGACTAATTAACGGAGCATCAACATTTTATAGTTTATTCAATCAATTAAAGTTGAATGTATTTCCATTTTTGAATTGTTGGTGGAAGAAGAATAATTGAATAATAATAAAATAAAGTTGAACATTAAAAGCATCGGCATTTCTTAATTATTAAATATTTTTAAAATTCACTTGAATCAGCCCTATAAACTGATTCGGGAGGTTAGTGACGACCACAAACGTTGACACAATAGCTAACCTCCTGAGCAAGTGTTTCGTATAACTGCCGAAACAACGTGTAAAGTGGAAGTGAAAATTCCAATAATAAAACACGGTTAATTTTAATGATTTAATTCCACGAACCTGAAAGAAAAGAAAGAAAAACGTTTTATAATAAAACAATATAAACCAATGAAATAAATCCATTAATCAATTAAACAAATAAATAAAGTAAATTAATTGATTGCGAAACTCTGAAGTAAATTCTCAAAAATTGACAAAAGTGGAGAATAAAATCAGGAAAAATAAAACAAAAGACCGGCGACATCGACTAATGAACAACAACAGGCCCTTGCCGCTAGTGGAGGAAAATTCACAGGACCAAGTAAGACCAGAAGAAGTACAATCAGACGACAGCTGCAATATCATCATCGATAATCAACAACAACCAAGAATTAATTCCCAAATCAGCAGCAACGTACTAAAAACCGGTCAATTAAATCTCAACGTACACGAAGGAGGAATCAACACAATAAACACGATGACACAAGTAAGCCGAGATCCAATAAAAAATATTTGAGTCAATTACTTACCTTCAATGGTGATAGAGATGACCTCTATAATTTTACAAGTTTAGTAGATAAGGCTTTTCCTTTATTAGCTAAGCATGATGATCTGAGCCAAAAAATATTTTTTGATATAATTAAATTAACTGGAAAAGTTCGCGAAGTGATCGAAATAAATAATGGTATTACAAAGTGGCAAGAGGTGAAAACTCTTTTTGTTCAACATTTCGGTGATAGGTTAAACGTTGATCAACTTTTCGATGAACTTACATTCATAACGTTTAAAACAAATTGTCAGATTATTATGTGAATTTTTTTAGGAAAATCTCCGATCATAGTAGAATTAAAAAATAAAAGAGTTGTTTAAGACATCTTTTATTGATATTCTGTTGAAAAATTATGCTCTCCCAACGTTTCGACTCTTAGTTTAGAGTCCTCTTCATGGGGCTGTAGAACAATATAAATACATGTAGACCACTTTTTTTAAAAATATGAATAAAATTACCTTAAGGTTATAATAAACTAGATTACAGATAACAGATAATATAAAATAAACAAGAACATGTGAAGTTACATTAAAAAATAAAATGTTTACAGGACAAAAAAATTTAAACTATGTGTAAAATATGTGACAAATAACTGGCTAACAAGTGACATTACGTGCTTAAGCTATTGACTAGAGTAGGAGATGTTCTTGTTTTGTGGGTGCATCCATCGGTGCCGGTGTTTAAATTAGTGATTGCTGTGTATGTGTGTCGTTATAATGTGATGACCAATGAGTATGTATGGTGTTAGTGTGGGTATTATGAGTGTTGATATAGTTTAATATTTGGTAATATTCCTTGTGGATGGCTTCCGAGTCTAGTCTTATGTTGACCAGGTTGTGTTTGTTTGTGTATATGTGGCAGGCTTCCTTAATTTCTCTTCTCACTCTGTTGTTTTCATTGGCAATGATCGTAGCATCATCAAACTTAAAAACATGACCTGTATCAAGGGAATGCGTAGCCAATGCTGAGTGCGGGGTTTTTTTCTCTATATATTTTGTATGTTGCGATAGGCGGGCTTTTAATTTTTTAGATGTTTGGCCAATATATGCTGCTGGACAGTTGTCACAATTAACTTTATAAACTACTCTGCTTTTTTCAGGAGTTTTTATTTTATCTTTTGTTTTGGTGTAAGTGTTGTTAAGTCTGTGGATGGGTTTAAATCTTATATTTAATTTGTTGTCTGCTTTGTGAACGTGTCATCTTATTTCATAGGCTATTGGATATATGTAAGAAATTGAGTTGAATATTTTATTATGGGTATTTTCAAGATCTATATTGGCTGTTTGTGCATTGTTGCTGATGGAAGACATAGAGTTATTTTCTCGTATTGCGCTCTTTATAACCCTGTTTACTATATGCGATGGGTAGTTATTTTTAATGAGGATTGTTTTAATTATGTGTTTGTTTTTTGCATGAAATCTTTTGTTGCTTAAACTTATAACTCTATATGCAAAAACCTCAGCAGTGTTGGTTTTCATTGATGTTGGATGATTGGAATGGTAATTAATCATGCGATTGGAACTGCAAGGTTTGCAGTACCAGTCGGTGATAATACTTTGATCTTCAGTTCGAATGAGGAGCATATCAAGAAAAGGTATGGTGTTGTTATTTTCCACCTCAGGCGTAAATTGGAGTTTGGCGTTGATGCTGTTAAAGGCATATATATAATAACTCATTATCATGTTCTCGTGATATTGCACAGATGATATCATCCACGTATTTTTTGATGAAGGAAGGTTTGTGTGTGGTATGTTTTAACGCTTCGTCAATTATGTGGTCAAGTGTGAAATCTGCGAGAGAGATCTGTTCTACAGCCCCATGAAGAGGACTCTAAACAAAGAGTCGAAACGTTGGGAGAGCATAATTTTTCAACAGAATATCAATAAAAGATGTCTTAAACAACTCTTTTATTTTTTAATTCTACTAAGATCGGAGATTTTCCTAAAAAAATTCACATAATAATCTGTTATGAACACCCGATCATAAGCACAGCAATAAGCTACTTGTAATTAAAACAAATTGTGTAGATTTTTATAATGAAATAAATGCTATGCTACGCAGGTTAAATAATAAAACAAAATTTGAAAATAGTGCCGAAACTGAAACAAAAAATAATTGCAAAACAGCTCTTAGAATTTTTTACAGCAATGAGGGGTCTGTTATATTGCAGGCAACCAAATAGTTTAGAAGCCGCTATGCAAATTTTATACGAAACTGGCTATGCTTTCACTAGGGTTAATCTAGGTCGAAATAGTAACTTCAATCAAAACACAAATAATAAAAACAATCGAAACGATAACTCATATTACGACAGAAATAAAACGAATCCGAATACAAATAATAACAATAGTTACTGGAGGTATCAGAATCAATCAAATCAAAGATTTGAACTTCCTAGATCCGACAGGTACAGACAAAATCATCAAAGTCAAACCAACAACAATACGAATATTAACAGAAACGACACCGTAGAACCGATGGACGTTGACACATCGACAATCAACAGATGTAATTATAATTTCGAAGAAAATCAACACGATAGAATGGCAAATTTTCAATTACTAGCCTCCAATATCCGGTCCTACCCTACATGTATAATAATTGTCACATCTGTTCGAAATTTAAGAATTTTAATAGACACCGGCGCTACATATAGCATCGTGAACCCAGGCGTATGCAATCCTAAATGGCAAATCCCCATGCAAAAACCCATTGAGCTAAAAACGATAAATCAATATGTAAAAATATTTAATAAAGTTAAAATACCATTATTCAAAGAGTTTAATAGAACTAACGAAATGGCAGAATTTTTAGAATATAATTTTCACTCTGAATACGACGGTCTAATAGGAAACAATATTTTAAAACCCTTGAATATTAATTTAAGTTATAAAAATAGAGCCTTTGAAACGGAAGATGCTAAAATAAAAATATATTTTGATTAATCTGAAGAGGATTATGAAACCTTGGTAAACTCTTTAGATACAGAAATAATTTATAATTTTGACCTTCAGAAAAATATTTGCCCACTTGATCAAATTAGAATTGAGCATTTGAATAGTGAAAAGAAACAAAATATTAGACAATTAGTAAAAGAATTTACATCCATATTTTTCCAAGAAGGAACTGATTTCTCTTTCACGCATGTGATAAAACATTCCATTAAGACGCGAAACGAAGTTCCAATCTATAACAAAAGTTACAGGTACCCTGAGGTACATAAAACAGAAGTACGGGAACAAATACAAGAAATGCAGAAACAAAACATTATACGCCCTAGTAATTCACCATATTCTCATCCAATATGGGTGGCACCCAAAAACTGGATGCATCGGGCAAGCAAAAATGGCGTATAGTGATTGATTGATTGATTGATTATAGAAAATTAAATGAAGTCGCGATAGATGACAAATTCCCGATACCGAACATAGATGATATTTTCTACAAATTAGAGAGGGCACAATATTTTACGATCCTCGATCTAGCAAAGGAATTCCACAGAGTCCAGATAGAAGAAGAAGATATCAAGAAGACTGCTTTTTCCACTAATGAAGGGCACTTTGAATTCACGCGTATGCCTTTCGGCCTTAAAATGCGCCAGCCACCTTCCAACGGCTGATGAATTCAGTACTTTCAGAATATTTGGGAAAAATATGTCTAGTATACTTAGCCAACATTATCGTATTTTCCACTAGCCTAGAAGAACATGTTGATTCTATAAGGAAAATATTTTCAAAATTAAAAGAAGTCAATTTAAAAGTACAACTAGATAAAAGCGAATTTTTAAGAAAATTAACGGAATTCTTAGGTCATGTAATATCCACTGAAGGTATAAAGCCAAATCCCAAATAGATAGAAACAATAATAAAATACGAAATCCCAAAAACCACCAAGCAAATAAAATCATTTTTGGGAATTACGGGCTATTACCGGAAATTTATAAAAGACTATTCCAAGATAGCAAAACCCATGACGATTTATTTAAAAAAGGGTAAGAAAACTGATATCAACGATCTGGAATATGTTAGAGGTTTCGAAACTTTAAAAACTCTAATTACGTCTGAACCAATTCTCAGGTTCCCGGATTTCAATAAAAAATTCACCTTAACAACAGAGGCGTCAAACTACGCGTTAGGGGCAGTATTGTCACAAGAAGGACATCCCGTTAGCTACGCAATGACGCTTAATGACCACGAAATCAACTATTCGACAATAGAAAAAGAACTACTTGCCATCATATGGGCAGTAAAATATTTCAGACCGTATCATTACGGCAGGAAGTTTTCTATTCAGAATGACCTTTTGTATGGTTAAGTTCGCTCAAAAAACCAAATAATAAGTTACAAAGGTGGAAAATAAAATTAGGAGAATATAATTACGATATTGAATATGTTAAAGGTAAGGATAACAATGTAGCAGACGCTCTTCCCAGTTTAGAAATCCATAATAATGAAATAAATGAGCAGGAAAATGAAGGCAACGAAATAGAAAGTAATAGTACTTCTTCGACGGGAGCAACAATTCACAGTGCGAGAGAAGATAGCTCAAATCATATCCCAATCATTTATAGTCCCGTGAATATCTTCAAAACCCAAATTATATTAAACAAAACCGACAGAATTACCTGTCACACATTACGTAAACCATTCGGTAAAAGAAGACTTCTCATCGAATTAAAAATATTCAATGAAGAAAGTGTAACTGATCTCTTGGAAAAATACTTGCCATCCAAGGGTATCGTCGTAGTATACTCAAACGATGACCATTTATTTGCACAATTTCAAGAAACTTATTTGAAATATTTCGGCATTAATAAACTACCAAAATTCATCAAGGGTAGCAAATTCTTAGAAGATATTGAAGATGAAGAAAGGTCATTAGAAATAATATCCAATACGCATGAAGAATTTAATCACAGGGGAATAAATGAAACATATAAAGAAATCAAGGACACTTACTACGTTCCCAAATTAAAAGAAAAGATAGGTAGAGTTTGAAAGAAGTCCGTATAAACCCTTGTGTAAAGTAACTGAGACACCAATTAAACCTAATAAAATATTACATATTGACGTCTGGATTGCAAATAGGCAAACAATGTACTTAACAGTAATTGATAAATTTACAAAACACGTTACAATGCATAAATTAAGAAGCAGGTCCTGGGTAGATTTATTAGAAGCAATGAAATCGAGAATAGCAATTTGCAATTAGCAGGTAATTCAGACATAGAACGATCTCATTCGACTTTAAATGAGCATATTAGAATATCAAATACTAGCAACAAAAATACAGACAATAAAAATTTAGATAACTTAGTTTTAAAAGCATTAGAAACTTAATAAAACCATTCATTCTACCACGCAAAAGAAACCTTTAGATTTTATTAACGGAAAAATTTAAGCAGAAGAGTAGGAGGAAATAGCTAATAAGGTCCAGAAAAATGAAGAAAGGAACATTGATAAAATAAACAAGATTAGGGAAAATATAATTTTAGCTTATAGTAATCATCAGTATGTAAAATCAAGAAACATAATATCAAAGACATTTAAATTACAGCCAAAGTACAACAAGTTAAAAGATAAAACAACAAGCGGTGAATATTACAAGGACAAGAACGGAATTAAATACTATAAAGACCAAGTTAAACGTAAATACAAATACCAAACTATTACTATTACAGGTGACAGTGTCGGCAATAATAATAATACTGACGGCAACAAGAGTACAGACACAAAAAATTGAAGTACTTAACTTAAACGAAGGGCAAGGATACGTGATGATTCAAGATCAAGAAGTACAGGTTATAACAGGTTATAAAAAACTATTACATAGCATTAACTTAAACTCATGGTCAAAAAAGTTAGTTATTATTGAGAATAATATAGAAAAATTAACAAACGGAAGGGGATATTTAGCGATGAAGCATAATTGTATGTCTCTAGCCCAAGAAATAGAAAATTTAGTCCCACATAATAAAAATAGAAGAGGTTTAGTGAACATAGTAGGTAAAAGATTAAAATACATAGCAGGAGTAATGGATTCAGGACAACGAAAAGGAAATAAAAGAAAAATTAAATGCAATAGACAAAGATAACAACGAACTCATACAAAACTTAAATAATCAAGTCCATATCAACGAAAATTTTAACGAAGCCAACATAACAAAACATATTAACATACAGCAAATGCAAATGAATCGTCAATTATCATACTTAGTTAATAAAATAAATAAAGAAACAATAGAAATAGAAAATATGCAACACGCATTCCTAATTCAATATGATATTCAATTGCTACGAGAGCAAGTCAGGAAAGTCAAAGAAAATCTAATGTTAAGCAGGCTGGGAATTATAGGCGGAGATATGTTGACTACAGAGGAAATTGAAAGATACAACATCACAAATAAAGGTATGATGTACATAAAAACTTCCAGTGATCTTGTATAACGATCATATTGTTTCCATATTAATGCTACCAAGTTATTCTGATAGTAAATTTCATAGAGTTTTCATTGAACCAATACCAAATAAAAATAATCTTGAAATAGACTTAGAAAACAAAGTATTTTTAATGAATGAAAAAGAATTGTATGAAAATGAAGAAAATGTTATATTAAAGAAAAATCTAAAAATTGCAGAAAACTCATGTCAGCTGTTCTTGACTAATGCCAAACGTAATTTCAAAATGAATAACAAAACCGAAATAAAACAGCTAAGTAATAACTTTATAGTTACAAAAAATATGCCAAATACAAGGATAATTCATAACTGTAACACATTTGAAATAAACGTATCAAAAAACAATTTAATAAAATTTGAAAACTGCGAACTTCAAATTAACTGTGTATCATACGAAAATTATCTATTCAACGTAAATTTCATAATACCGAATGTCAATAATTTAACTATCAAAAATATTGTAATGAACTTTTCATTAGAAGATTTGCACATTAAATATTTGAATAATAGAAAAGTAATCGAAATCTTAAAACACAGAGGCGTCTTTCATGAACGAATTACGTTCAGCACGATTCCCGCAATAATAATAATTTCAAACATAATGATTGTAATTTTCCTAATTAAACAATATCGTAAAAAGGGATCAAATGTTAAAATCGAATTAAAATCATTCAATTCTTCGGAGAAGAATCTTAAGGAAGGGCGAGTCACGTCTCTATGTAGAGCGCAAGTTGAGCGACCCTCAACACACATATATGCGGACAACAAAGCGTGCACAAAAAAGGCAATATGCGATACTAAAGCAATAAGTTACAAAAAAACAATTTTGCAGGTATGGTAAGAATGAAACATTCACTGCATGAATGAAACTGCAGTAAAAAAATTGTAAACAAAAAGTAAATGAAGAGAAAGAAAAAATTACAATTTAAGCATGCTAGCCATGCGAATGAACTCATAGGTAAACATGTAAACAAACGTAAAGCATAATGCCGTGTGAACTTTGAGTATAGCGAAAAGCTTACTCGACGCTTTGTGTGTTTGTGCATTGACCGATTCCAGGTGATCGATCGGTGTGAATTTAATTTTAAATTCTGAATGCTTTTTTGCAATATTGATGAAGTAAGCGATTTACCAAGTGTATAAAAAGGCTGTAAATTATTGAATAAATCAGAGTTATTTTCAACTCCAAACCGTAGTAATCATTCTATAAGAGAGCTCCCTTAGCTCCGCAATGGATTGTCCTAAAGGTAATTGAGCTCTCTAGCTCTCAGCCCCTTTTGCCTAGTTAGCATAGAGCTGTTTAGCTCTATCCAAACAAGGCATTGAAGATAGAGCTGGCCACAGCTCTGGCATACACTATCGCTTAGTCAAAAGCAAACTTTGAGCTTTATAGCTCTCAGCTGGTCAAGATGTAAGTGTATAGAAGCTTTGTCAAGCTCTACCACTTATATCTGTGGAGTAATATAAACTGTTTCTTTCTTTCCGGTATCATTGAAGAATCAAACAAAACCATCAGGCTGAAGGAATTGACTGGAAGAGTAGAAGCTTTACATGGCGACCCTGCCCTATCGAACAGGTTGATCAGAAGAAGGATCAACAACGAACAGATGAGTTACTAAACCCGTGGAAGGAGTTAAAGAAATCATTGGAAGCAGCAGTGAAAGAGCCGGTTTTGAGGTAAAGATAAGTGCGGAAATTAAGGAGTACCATCGACTACTTGTAATAGCGACTGGAGAGCAGCGCAATTTATTTATAAAAAAAATCAAAGAGCTTAACAATAAACGATACATGTATAGGAAGGCTAAGAGATTAAGCAAAAAACAATAAAAACTATAATACATAATGTAAAACTTTTTTTTCAATTCGCATTTCGCTTTCAGTTGTGTCTTTTAAATTTATAGGTCGCATTTTGAGAATTAATTCCTAGCTCAGTCAATAAAAATATATATGTATCATCATGGGAAAGAAGGCTTCAAAAATGCAGACGGAGGAAATACTTATAAACAATAATGCAGGTTCCTCAACGAACAACATAACACAAAGCAATCGGTATCTATCAAATTTAGAATTGATTCTCTTAGTGCTGACAATCATTGCCTTAATCATACTAACAATCTGGAGAATCAAGAAATTACTTATAATGTAAGTAAAGAAACAAGTAGCAGTCGCAAACGTTTAAACACAAAAAGATGAGCTTGACTGATTTAACTAACAAACTAAAAAATATATTAGAGAACTTCAAGAAGACTCCCAACAGAGAATACACGTCCACCTACATTCTAAACAAATCCGCTGAGGATGAAGACATAAAGCTTAGCTTTAATGAAAAATATAGAGAAATATTGAAAATAAACGAAGAACAAGCAATCGAACATAAGAAAAGTTTTGACAATCTATATGACAGCATAATTGTGATTTTAAAAGATAAAATGAAATCTGTATTGATTAACGAAACTATAACTGATACAACCAGAATGCAAAACTTCGACATAACCACTGCGGCAAAAATAATACCAGAATTTTCTGGGGATCGTAAGAGCTTGGACAATTTTCTAAGTCTAGTGCAATTCCTACATGATGATTTATCAGAGGAAGCACAAAAGAAAAGACTACTAGACTTTGTTTTGAAAACTCGCCTCACATCAATAGTAAGAAACAAGCTAGGTACTTTACCAATCCCCACCAATTTAGTTTCATTTCCAAAAAGTTTAAGA
Source organism: Dioctria linearis (assembly GCA_963930735.1). Classification (NCBI taxonomy): domain Eukaryota; kingdom Metazoa; phylum Arthropoda; class Insecta; order Diptera; family Asilidae; genus Dioctria; species Dioctria linearis. The sequence continues at coordinate 214,844,663 of OZ005742.1, read as the reverse complement.
GGTATATATAAAATAAACAAAACATCACTCAGCATTCACACTGAACTAACAAAGGCAACTCAGGCAAACAGAAATGTAGCAGATTTTGGAGCAAAAATTGAAGACTTGATCACACAATTATACACCTTACAAATAACAGAACAAGGTAAATCAAGCAGATCAGTGATAGTAAAGTTGAACGATCAACTTGCACTGAACGTCTTCAAAAATGGCCTACAAGAACAGTGTATCAATACAATAAGTAAAATGCTCGAAAGCCATTCCGACATTCCAATAACAACAATAACTTTTCAAGACACAATTATCGTAACAAACTTCATAGATATAACAATCAATCGTCGCACAGAAATGATAATAATAACCGACAAAATAACAACAACTTTCTCAGGTATGATAACCGTAGAAACAATAGCACAACAACCTACAGAAGAGTATATGTAGCCCAATCGGGAGACGGACAAAGCCCCGAAGTGGAATCGAGGGACACACATTAAAAATATACAATATAAGCGAATTTTTAACCAACTACGTATCAGAAATGAATCATTCGCCACAAAACCTTTCTTATTGCCACAGCCGACATATCAATTTTAAAGAAAAATGGGTTGAAATCAAGAGATGGAATTCAAGAACATAATAAATGCAAAATAAAAGGTATCACGCAATCAGAATCCAGTTCCATAGGCACTTTAACTGCAAGTATAAAGATAGATAATCAGAATATCCCACAAGAATTCCACATTGTAGATGAAACATTTCTAAAATAATTAAAAATTGAAAGTCTAGATCAATTTGCAACTACCTCCATTTTAGACATTTGTAAACAATTTTCAGACATCCTCTATTTACCAGGTGACAAAATAACGGTAAATAAATTTTACAATCAAAGAATCTCCACTATAGATAAATTTCCAGTTTATATAAAAAACTATAGACTTCCCCAAACACAAATTGAGGAGATAAACAATCAGATCGACAGTCTCATTAATGAAGACATAGTAGAACCATCAGTTAGTCCATATAACGTCACTTGAGAATTGGTTTGTCGTATACGCCATTTTAACGAATTTTAAGTTAATATTCAATACAAAGGTTTCCAACAATGCTCTTTTCAAATATGTAATCCGTTTTTTCCTACCTGTCGTAGATTTTGAGATAATTAGTGTGAGTTTTGACGTATATTACCTAAAAAGACAGTAATAATTATATTGTTTTGATGTATATGCCATTTTTTGGCCTATGCGGCAATCGTATGAAAATATCAGCTTTTTTTTTACAAGAATTGGTTTGCCTTATATGAGGCACATCTGCCTGAGACTTTCAAAACTAAAATAATGGTTTGCTGTATGTGCATTATCTTGAGTAAATACGGGAAAGCTAGTTGATTTGTTGATTAGGCTTGTTTTGCCGTACGTTGCTTGCTTCCTACTACGTATTTCGATGCTATAAAAGGGTCGAACAAGGTATTATCGTCTCAGTGTAGTTTGGCTTTCAAAGTGAGTAGAATGCTTTGCGTACAAATTCTTTTAAGATAGAATCACCAACGCCTGATTTGCCACCAACATTATTGAGGTTAGCATGAATATTTTATTAATTTATTTGTGCAAGAATACTTATATTTGACTTTCTTTGAAGATTGCAAGATGAGATTGTTAAATGTGAAGTTGTGAGATACGGATCGCCTCAAGTACTTCCTAGTGAAAAATGAAGTGTATAACTTTTGATTTTACATTTTCAAGCATATAAAAGCTTGTAATGAAATGAAGATAGGAGCCATGACAATTCCAGTTTTCAGTGTAAAATCAAAAATTGCAGAAAATTATTTAAAGTCATTAGACTTATTAAAAAAATTTAAATGGTGTCCGAAATGCTGAAAACCTTTTTTATTTTATTGAGAGCTTCAATTTTTGATATTTTTTACATAAAAGATTCATTTCTTCACTATATTTTAATACAATTGAAAATAAATATGACTGAGATACTAATTTTTTTTTTAATAAATTTATTTTTTAATAAATTTGAATTCATACTAAAAAATGTATTTTGAATTGCCAGTCATAATTAATTGGTTTAACACGAGAATACTAAATATGTGCAAATATGTAATGAAATACTAAACATACGTCAATTTGAATCCCTTTAATTCGAAACATATTTATAGGAATATAAACAAAAATATTCTTCTTTTTGTTAATGAAAATTAATAAGAAATTCATAGAAGAGACTAATTTATACAAAATTTTTGTATATTTGGGAACAAGTTTTAATAGTGTGTTCCTCATATATTTTCTTATAGCACTTTGAACAGACCGCTGCTCCCTTTCGATTGATTTTCGAAGGGCAGAATGAATAATCTGTCCTCTGATGCAATTTTTGTAATGGTTCCGAACCCTGTGAAGATAATCTAATTGTTTTCTAAATCATTTATAACAATAAATACTCCATATGAGAAAATTTAATAACCGAGCAACAAGCAACTAAGAGCTTCGATATTCCATCAATTGTCGCAGCAGACTCATTAATGAAGGTACGGAAAAGTTGTCGCTACTTTGATAATGTAGACAGTGAAATAACGGCAATATTATTTGCCGAGCAGTCAATGTGACTCACGCATTCTAGGGTTGACTGTTAGCTGATAGATTTTATTTTACCCACTAATTTTTAATTCAACATAGGTTGTATTTTTACAGTGTGGTCGTTATTGAGCAACCTAACACATTATCATTTAATTTTATATTTTTACATTTGTTTAATTTTATAATAAATATGGAATTTATTAACACACTTTAACTAATTTTCAAACAAATATGTAATAAACCTTATATATTTTAATTTAATTTTACAACACCAATTTACTGGAAAGTAAACACAGATTCATCAAATGGACAACATCAGGAAGGAATTTTATTCGATTTCTTGCTTTATGGCGTCGTATTCCTCCCGATGGGATTGTTTTCAAGCACATAAATCATATTTTTATACCATAGATGAAATCTTTAGGGTATAACAAGTTCGTCAATCCGTTTGTAATACCTCGAAATAATTATAGAGTATAGTAATTATATAGTAGAGCAAAATGGGTTGGACACCCACGCATAATATTAAAAGTTATTTTTATTTATGCATGTTAGTCTGTCCGTTCGTCCGTTCGTCCTTCTGTCTGTCTGTCCGTCCTCACGATAACTCGAGAACTCGCCTACTTATAGGGCTGAAATTTTGCGCACAGTGTTTTCATAATAGCAAATAAAGCTTCGAAAATGGACTAAATCGGGCAAACGCTTTGTCGATGGTCAACGTGGTGCGGATTTTTGATAGTAGCTCATCAAATACATCCAAACGACATCGATTCTTCAAAATGAAATTTTTCTCATATACATATTTATATAAAGATAAAAAGGAAATTATTGTTTTTTTTTCTATATAAACGAATATAATATAAAAATTAAAGAAAAGTTTGTAATTATTTTTCAAAAAATCTATTTTTTGAGGCCAGCCATTCCCTTTAACTCGTACACGAATTTGTCTATATATTTCTTTACTATTTTCGACACTATCGCAGACCCACTTTTCGTCATCACAGCGAGCTGAAATTTGGCACACAGGTTCATGTCGCGTGACAATTGAATCTATCAAAATTTGAACCGGAAATTTCCAAGGAAAACCCGGAAAATCTGGGAAAATCATTTGCAAATTTGGTACAAATTTGATTAGTGATAAATCCGTTTCAGGAAAAATGCAGGGTTTTCCGATTTTTCCGAAAAATTTTCCGGAATTTTCCAACTTTTCCAGAAAATTTTCCGTTAAAAAAGCTTTCTAAATTATGCAGGATCAAGTTCCCTATCAACTGGCATCATTACTTTCTCTCCGACAATGGTGAAAACTTGCAGAAAAAATCGAGGAAAATTCATGTAAAACGCTTTTCCGGAGTTTTTCCGACCAAGGAAGCGTTTGAGCGTTTTGCAACCTAAGATAAAGTTGTAGAGCGAAATGAGTTGCATAATAATTTTTACTCGAATAAATTTTTTGAAAAACTGTTAAATCAATGTCTTTTCAGCCGTCATAAGATTGTTTTAAAATATATCCATGCAGCACGTAATAACAATTTAGTTAACGTGAAAAAGGCAGAAAATAAAATAAGTAAAAAACGAGTTTTCAAACAAAACTGAGGCCAAGCCGCATGAAAAAGTAGAAAATAAACTTTTTTTCACACACAGAGGTGGACTCAGATTTTTATCATTTTAATTTATTTAATTTTTTATTTTAAGTTCTATTTTTGTATTATGTATTCTTTTTTGAGATGAATCTATTTTTTTGTTTTTATACTTAAGAGCACAGAACAAGATCTGAAAAAATTATATACAGACAATTCTAATTAAGTTCTTTTTGTGTATTTAGATCCATAATACATTTGAATATGTATGACATTTAATTATTACAGTGTTCTTGTTTATGATACTACTTAATTAAAATCTTAAAGCTTTTGTCTATTTTACTATAATTTATTTTTTTATTTATTTACAATTATATATAGAACGCTACAAGTACTCCCCCGTCAGTGTTAACGATAATAAGAAAAAAAAAAGATAAAAAAAAATATTGAAATGGAAATATATGTATGTATTCCTAAGTTAAATGTAACTTTCTTTATTGACTTACCGGTGGTTAACTCATTTGATTTTTCTAATTTTTGAATGAATGCAGGTTTAAGGCGATCGACCGAAACTCTCAACGATTTTCCGTTTACATTAATGGTGAAATTTTTCTCTCCTCTTTGGGTTACTTTAAAAGGTCCTTCATAAGGTGGTTGAAGACTAGGTTTTATTCTGTCGTTGCGAATTAAAACGAGTTCACAATCACTTAAGGATTTTGGAACATATCAGTTGATACTATTCTTTCTAGAATCTGTTGGTATTACAGTTTGAAAATGTAGCCGTATCATGTCTGGCGGATCTGACGAATCTTGATTATCTTTAACAAAGAATTCTCCCGGTACTCTTAAGGTTTGACCATACAGTAACTCTGTTGGAGAGCATTGCAAGCCCTGTTTTACCATAGTACGAATAACTAAAAGGATTGTAGGAAGCTGGCAAGACCAATTAGTTGTATCTTCCGGTGCTCTAATAGCGGATTTTAATTGACGATGGAATCTTTCAATCATTCCATTCGCTTGAGGGTGATAACGGGTTGTATGGATTTTGTGACAAACGAGAAAGATAGATAACTTTTGAAACATCTTACCCTCAAATTGAGCCCCGTGTTCGGTAGTTATCCTTAAAAAACGACCTATTAATTGCTCGTAAAATATCTTTGTTATCGTTTCTGCTGAAGTATTCTTATTGGGGTATGCTTCTGTCGATAATTGTGAAAATATGTGTGTATTCTTTTGATTGTGGCAAAGGTCCAAGTCTAAATGAACATGATCAAATCGAGCAGCCAGCCATTCCTTGTCGAACGCAGAATATTTCGTTTCCGCCTTTGATAATTTTTTTGAGTGGAAAGCCAGCGGTTCCCAACTATGGTCATTGAACTGCTGCAAAACAGAACCTACCGCTATTGCAGAAGCATCCACAGTTAAGTGAAATGTTGTGTTTTCGATGGGGTGCATAAAAAGTGTTGCTGAAGCGAGAACTTGTTTATGTGTTTGAAATTAGTTTCATACAAGTTTGGCCAAGAGAAATTTTTAGAATTTTTAGATTTTTTGAAGAAAAGGGTTAAATGATCATATATAGGACTTAACCTTTCTGCTAATTTCGGAATAAATCGGTGATAGTACTAGTAGTAGGTGATGGAAAACTTCTAATGATTTTAACCCTATCAGGAGAAGGAAGTATTCCATCTGTACTAATGTGATGATTTAAGAAATTTAAAGAAGTAGCACCAAAAACATATTTCGCTGCATTTATGTTAGTGCCATAAAATGATAAATGTTGCTATCAACATGTCGTCAATATAAGTAAAAACGTAATCTAAATCTCTGGTAACTTTATACATGAGCCTCTGAAAGGTTTTAGCGGCATTTCTTAGACCAAAGGGAATTCTAGTAAATTCAAAAAGGCCGAAAGGTGTTGGAATTGCTATTTTGTGGATGTCTTCTGATGCTACCGATATGTGGTGATATGCTCTTATTGAATCAATTTTCGAGAAAATGTTACAATTACGTAGGTTCAACGAGAAATTTTGAATATGTGGGATTGGATACCTGTCTGGGATAGTAATAGCGTTTAGCTGTCTGTAATCGCCACATAGTCGCCAATCCGAGCTGTTTTTATTTTGTACCAAATGTAGTGCTGAGGCCGTTGATCATGATGACGGTTGGCAGAGACCTAATTGAAGCATATGATCGCATTCTATTTTCGCAATTTTAAATTTTTTAGTGTCTAATATTCGGGGTCTAGTAAACGGTAGTTGTCCTTTTGTCGTAATGTGATGGACCACGTTATGCTTTACAGGTACTCCATAACGAGGAGGTTCTGTTAACGATGGAAACTGTCGTACAATATTTCCATAATCATTTTCAATCATGAAATGCTTGGGTGAAGGTGTATTTGTCTTAATGGTTAACCCATTTATCGACAAAGATGTGTTGCCACCTATTGACGTTTGCTATTCAGATCAATTAAACGGTTGAATTTTGTTACAAACTCGGCTCCTATTATCCGTAAGACCGTAACTTTAAGATTCTAGTTTGAGAGAGACGGAGAGTCATTGCATGAAATATGAGTTAGCAAGATAGTGATGTAGCTCGTCAAATCATTGAGTTTTTACAAATGTGCATCGTTTACTCTCCACAGAAGGCCGACTTCAAAACCAAGTACATGGTGAAGGAAGAGTTCTTTACCTCACGAGGACGTAGCACTTCAACCAGTTGAAGAAGATCCAAGTACTTCGGTACGTGCAATCCAGGATAGCAGTGCCTATAAGTATATCTCACCGAATTTTACAAAAAAATGAGCTCTAGAATTACGGAAACAGTTGAATTTGTCAACAGTGGAAGACTTACCCGTCTGATTACCCGATCCTTTTTAAGAAGTGTTCGGACTTGTATTGCAGTTGAGAGAAGGCAGTTTGAACATCTTTTGTAAATAATAAATCTTAAAATCCAAATAATTGGTGCTTAATTTTAAACTTAAGGAAAATTTGTCCTAATTTCATCAAAAAGTTAGGATCTGTAACTTGAGAGCGGCACTATCTGTCTCACTCACACTTTATGCAATGACTCTCCATCTCACAAACTGGAGCCTTAAAGTTACGGTCTTACGGCAAGCTTTGAGTACACTAGAATCATTTTTAGTAGGCGGACATTTTTTTTTCGAAACTGAGTTTCTTGAAGAAAGCAATTTTTTTTACGTAATCTAAGAAATATCGTAGCAAGTGTTATACCATACCTTATTAAACTTTAAAAGTTACTTGCCAAACTGGTGTAGTAAATTTTTTTACTTAGGGTATCATCCTATAATAGTGTTTATTTAATTCCGAAACGGTGAAGTTCCTCCCTTGTCGGGATTTCTGACATTCGGAATTTTTCACTGTAAATAGTTTTTCGAAATTTTGAACTGGGGATATTTGATGACGGGATAAATTTTTTTCGGGATTTCGTAATAAATTTTTGTAATGCGGAATAGTAGTTATTTGACGACAAGTACCATTTTTGACCGTTCTACCTTTCAGTGACCCGCAAGGCGGGCATAGTTTACTCTAAAGTGCAAGCCACGAGAAAGCCTGTCTTGTGACTGAAGTTGTTCCAGAAACGGTTGAAGCTATATGGAACGTGCCATTATCGCAAATCATCCCTGGACATATCCATTAGTCAAAAATAAAAATAATTTTACATAAACAGCCAACCGTCAGAATGATTTATGTTTAGTGAATTCTGAAAATTCATTGCATTTTCTTTCATGAAAGTTGGACATCAAACAGCTCTCTGGTGATGATGGTCTACACAATCTGTCAGATCTAACTAACTGATAATCACTGACTATGAATTTGTCTATATTCTTTTTCAAAATACATATTTACAAAGTGTGTCCATGACAATGTTGAATCATTTCTGCTTACATTAATCTACTAAAAACAACACCTTATTATTTTTGGAATTTGTGATCATGAATTTGGAGCCATAGTCCCTGAAAGAATATTTAATAGATTTTATGAAATCAAGCAAATTATAGAAAAAATATCCATAGCATGTAGATATTTTTTGAAAATGGCTTCTTGAGAAAAATTTGGTAGACTTAGGTAACTCAAGCCATTAAGCGGTAAGACTTACATATGTGTTAGAAAAATGCAATTGTTACTACATGCTAGTAGAATCCACATTAAAAACTCTCGCAAACTCGATTTTCGTTTGTTATTCAAAAAGTGAAAAAAAGTTAATCTCATTCTTCAAACTTTACTAAGTTGTTTGCAAAGTAGAAAACATGATGCTGGCGATGAAAAATTTATCTTATATCTGTAATTGTTGAACGATTTTCTTGTATACAAGAAAATGCAAAATCAACCGGAAGCCATAAATTAACTCTGAACTTATTTGGGTCCTTTTAAAACCCCTGAATTTTATTGGCCTTTTTTCTTCCAATTAAAAAAAATTCCAAGTTTTATGGTTTTATAATAAAAATGAAAATAACCTATATTTTTGATTTTCAAAACTTTTTATTTTATCTTATTCATAATTAAAGAGGTATTAAACTCAAATACGCATTGAAACCAAAATATTTTCCATTAATTTATCAGTATATTTCTACTTTTTTTTTAATGTTGCCTCTGTTAAAATTTTTTTTTTACAGCTTCCAAAAAAATTTATCAGACTAAATGCATCTGCAAGATTTGTATAAAAAAAACGGAACACTGCTTTTCTTTTATTTCTATTTACCAAAAAACAATTCCAAATAATTCCATTTCATCATATCAAAAGTATAAACTTCGTTACATATGTGTGGTTTCCATGAGTATAAATTTTCGACCGTCTGGTCTGTGAACAAACAAGTATTACCGAGATAATATCGTAACATATGGCAATATGTTTGAAAATATTTGTATAGATATAAAACTTATTTGGGATTTGCTACTCATTAATCTAAGTATAACCCGGAATATACTAGAAAAGCAGAAGTGTTAGAGCTTTTAGTGGTGACATTTGTGGTGGTGATAAAAGGTAGAATTAAATGTGTGTTTCTATATAAGATTGGCATGGAACTTCTTATAGCAGGATGAAAAGGATTTTCCTCAACGTTTTTTTTAAAGGGGAACATCTTAAATTCAGAGAGTCTTTATTGCACTATAAGTTTTGGGAAAATTGTTGAGAATTGAGTTAGGTAATTTGTTTTGAATATAGTTTTGAAGAAAGATTATGAACCGATTACAAAGCCGTAATCATCATGGCCTTCGAAAAATTTAACTACCCTATACCTACTCCGGTAGAAGAAATGTTTACAAAAATAAATAGAGTGAAATATATTCCTAAGCTTGACCATCATATGAAAGTAAACGAAGTCGCAGTGCAAAGCCTTTAACGACAATTACATATCGAGGTAAGAATAGGGTAAAAAGTGGTTTGTTGTTTGGAATGAAAACAATAGATAAAAAGTTGCAAAGTTTAATGCAGCCAACGTTACACATGAGTTGTATCTTTTGTTTTTGCTGACATTAGTATACAGTGCTCAACTTGAAATGAATATTTATATTATTTTAAAGTAGCAAATTTAATCACCTTTCCACGATACGACATCAACAAAAATTCCATAACTCTGCGCGTACTTCTGGATTTCGCAAATTATTACAAAAGAAAAAAAAAGCAAAAAAAAAAATAGTCTCAAGCTTAGCTTCATATAAAATATGGGCATAGCTAGAATAAATTTAAAGAACGAAATAGTCATCCTTTCCAACCTGGTAAACTTCAGCCTTGATTTTCCTAACAAAGCTGGATACCCAGTATAAAAATAGAGGTCTATTATATATAGTCTTTGTTTTGAAAAACTACTGCACTTTGGTGTATTTTGGGCAGAACTTATTATGTGAAGTTCTTCGAAACAAAGTACGTAAACCAAAAGAAAAAATTATAGAAAAGTAATAAGGAATTTCAGTAATGCCAGTGACTACACCTAAATAATAAAACTCCATAAATTAAATAAAAAGTAAAAATAAATAAATAACTCGAAATTGTCAAATAGGGCCAAGGAAAATATTTTTATTTCTATTAAACTGAAATAATTTGATAAAATTAAATCAAGAAAATTTAAAGATTTCAGCTTCTCTTAAAGAGCCAGCAGGGAATAATGTTTGTCGTCTTAATTCTGTAGCGAAATTTACATATGTATCTACATATATTTATACTATGTACGTATCCACATATTTGGGCATGAAATTGATTTGTCCCTCTGATGTAAGAACATGCTCTGTGAATAAAGGATAATGTGATTTATGCAGTGTGTGTGCGAGTGTATGATAGTCTTACATTTAACTTCTTGATCCAAACGGATCTACTTTATAAAGATACGAGATTGGATAGCAATTTGTTAACATCAAGTATCTCAAAATGTCTTTAACAATTATATATATATATTTTTAACTATATATCTGCATAAACTTGCAAATATTCCCTAGGTAGGAATATTGTTAAAATGCTGTAGCGCGTTTGTGAACTGTAAATTAATAGCTAGTAAAATTACATATTAGAAAAGTAAATACACGAATTTTATCGTAAATTTCATAGGGCTATACTACTGAAATGGTCCCTTCATATTGTAATATTGGTATCAAAATAAAATTTTTGCTCACAGCATATTTGAAACGTGTCTAATATGATTAAAGGTAAAAAATTGAATTTTTTAATCATATTTTACACATTTTCATATGGTGTTCGAGTTAAAGTGTGTATCATAAAACCTGAGTGTATAAATTTTAATTCCCCCCTGAATGCAATAATTCAAAATTTGCAATAAAAATCTAGATGATACAAAACCCTGTCGAAATCAAAAAATTTCGATTATCCTAGATTTTAAGACGGTTGAGAGAAATGTTGACCACTTTTTACAATTTTCCTTTGTAAACTATTTGCGCCATCACTCCATAAGAATTTGTGAATACATTTTTGAATCCCCTTGTGTAAATATACTTTTAGTCAAATTCAAACAATTGAAAAAAAGTATTATATATAATGTTCAAATTAACAATCAACGCAAAAAAATTTACTAAGCTTAAAGTCAAAGTTGTAGTAGTAGTTTGTTCTGTGGTTTCAGCATATTTTATTGACAATAATTACCTCTTGAAAGTACCCACAACTATCACACTTTATATAAAATACAGGAACGAATCTAAAAATCAGTGTACTTGAACAAAGTAAGAGCCTTCTAGAAATGAAACATTCTATTGTAACGGGGAACCATCAATTACGATTAAGTGTGACAAATTCAAAAGTTGGATGATTTCAGCTACCATAATCTGATTGACCTGTGTTTATAAGTTTATGGAGGAGAACAAGATGTTTCATATATATCCCTCGGTTATATTTGAGTGTTAGCCTAGTTTAAATCCCGAATGATAGGTAAATCTGAACAGTACTAAGGCGAGTGTTACACACTCGTTAAAGGCAACATTGATTCTTCATAGGCAAACGCAATCTAATTTTGAGAAGATTAGACTAACAATGTAAAATGCGTTAAAATAATTCTCTCCATAGTTCATTGTGACAACTTTCTAAGAACAGACTTAAAATATGATGAAAGCATTTCATATCGAAATCCAAGATTTGAGACTTCATCAGAGAGAACAGTGGTTGATTATTAGTCGTCACTCAAAATGAGACACTGTAAATTATCAGGAATAAGAGACAGGTGATTCATTATAGGGAACAGTAGTTGATTCTTACATCTAGATTTCTTCCTAATGGAATTGAGCTAAGAAATCCTCTATTAGCCCAATTTGTCAGCTATTGTACACCTGAACAACATTAATTTGTAGCAAGTGAAAATTGAATTCGTTAGTGCCACTATGGGCCGGTTTCACAGTTCGAGTTTAAACTTAAGATGTGGTTTAAACTCAGTATATCTCTTCAACACAGTTTCACAGTAGTAAGTTAAACCTCGTTTAAACTTAGTTTAAACTACCAAAATTGAGTGTTTAAACTCAATTTATCCTTAAATGAGAATGAAGTGACATTTCGATTTGACAAAATTAGATTGGTTTTTAGAAAACATTTGTGTAAATATAATATTTCAGACCAGGAAGATATTAGCGATGAAGAAATTTCAATCATGTTAACTGTAACATCCATACGACAAAGGACAATGAGACATCATCCAAATCATTTTGATGAGTGGGACGAGAAGGATTTCATAACAAGATTTCGTCTCAGTAAGGCATCAGCATATTCAATTCTTGAGTTAATAACACCAAATATTACACATAAAACTGATTGGAAAGCTTTTGAATATAATCATGAATTACGAAAAGTATGTCATTTTTTATTGCAGGAATAGGGCGCTATCGCCTGAAAAAATGCTTCTCCTGACACTCAGGCTGTATGCTGTATGCTCATTACAGCGGGCGCTTTTTATGGCGTATCAAAATCAAAAGCTTGTAGAGTTGTTAAAATAGTTTCGCATTTCATTGCTTTATTAAAAGGGCACTTCATAAAATTTTGGAATGATCATGAGGAGCTGCAAACATAAAGCCAAGATATTTTAATGTCGTGAAATTTCCAAAAGTAATTAAGGCACTTGATTGCACCCATGTAAGGACATTGTCATCAAGTAAAGAGTTTTATTTACTTGTGATTTAATTTAATCGCACTTAATCTGTAGGAGGTCAAAACGCGAAGCTTTTCCGGAATAGAAAAGGATTTTTTTCAATAAATGTTCAAACCATCAGCGACTCTGATCTTACAATTTTGGATATTGTTGCAAGTTGGCCTGGATCAACTCATGATTCCACTATTTTTAACAACTCCAGGATACATGCTCGATTGGAAAGCGGAGAATTTAATTACAGCTTCATTGTTGCTGATAGCGGATATCAAAATAAAAATTTCGTGATGACCTCGTTGTTGAGTGTTAGAACACCGGAGGAGAATTTATATAATGAATCTCCTATTCGGACAAGGAATTGTGTAGGAAGAACCTACGGTGTGTGGAAAAGAAGGTTTCCGATTCTGTCAGTTGGAATGCGTTTGCGTCTTCGCACAGTACAAAGTGTTATTGTAGTTACAGCAGTACTGCATAACCTTTGTTGCGCGCGCGGAGAAACAGAGTTACCAATTCTATCACTAGAATTAGATGATGCAGTTAACTTTGTATTTCGTATTCCCCGTAATCGTGAGAGTGCCAATTCCAATAATATCACGAGACGTGTACTCATAGATGATTATTTTAAGCACCTGGTATAATTTCAAATAATTAACAGAATTACAGTAATATTATTTAGCTAATTGATTGTTATTTACTTCTAATTGGGATTTCAAAATTTGAATTTTTAATTCGTGCTCTTCCCTCGTCTTATTTATTTTTTCTGAATGTCCTTTTCTTAAAATTTTAAGCTCCAGGTGATGCTTCTCTTATGGCGCACTATGCTTTCTTCAGCCAACCGAAGTTTGGCATCATGTACTTTGCTCAATTTGTTTCTCTCTGGTTGTGTCTTGCTTTTCCTTGTAGTATTTTGTACTCTTAGCTCTTTTGAGCACTGCGCTTTCAACATCGAAGGAACATACTTCTCTAATTTTTTTTCCTTTCGTATAAGAATAAAATATTTATATGAAAAACAAAAATAAAAGTGAATATAAAGAACATTACCTTTACCAGAATCGCAAATCTCGTCTTAATTTGATTTTTCTGGTTCCTCTTCTTCTATTATACCATCCATATCGAACGGGACTTCAATGGCATCACAGTCATAGATAGCTTCCATTCCTTCGATTTGCGGTGCTATCACTTCTTTGACTTTCATGTCAATGTCTGTGACTGTACTATTTGCGGGGGTCCACCCCCTGTACCATACATTTGCCTCTTATCTTGAGCAAAATTTTGTTTAGCCTTTTTTATTAAATTTTCGTACTTTCTTTTTAGTACATCAAAAGGTCTATATACTTTACCACTTTCACAGTTGATATGTTGTTCTATTTCCTTCCATTTATTCAGTTTCTCGTCTGCGCACACTCTGTCAGTCCTTTTACAGTCGATGATCTTTTTATGCCTTTCAACAAATTTCATTAATATTGACGTTTCTCTTGATGAAAAGTTCGTCGTGCGTATCAAAGAGTCTTTAATCATTTTCGTAGGTTTAATTAATTTATTTTATTTTTTATTTTATTTTTTTCACTTTCGTAGGTTTAATTAATTTATTTTATTTTTTCACTTTCCTAGGTTTAATTATTTAATTTTTTTGTCACAACGATTTGGCCGGTAATATTTTGACAGTAAATGACTCACAATAGATTGCTAGCTCACAATTGTACAGAAAATAGCTTGTTGGTTCACAATTTTATAGTGCTGCCATATTAAAAAAGGTCGAAAACTGTGAAACTCATCTTGGTTTAAACACAGTTTAAAATACGAACGGAGTTTAACTAATCCTGAGTTTAAACTCGAACTGTGAAACCGACCCTAAGAATTCATAGATATATAATCTGAACAACAACGGATCGAACTATAACTAACCTGTTGGAATTATTGAATAGCTTACAAAGTAATTGTGTATGGTTGACTCTGTTAAAGGGCCCTAGAGAACTCAAAAACCACAAGAAGAATACCAACCTCTTTTTTATCCAAATTCAGATCCGCAGTAACTATGAAAATTTAAAACATAAGACAATCATTTAATAAGTGCAGATGATTTATTATCTTATTAACTTAGCATAATGTGACGCTTTGGAATCTGTATCTCTGATAATTCATCTCCCTGCCTCGGAAATCAATACAGGTAAACAATATTTCAATATGAACGAAATTTTATAGGGGCCTATTGCCGTTTTGACATAAGGTACTCATTTAAATCATTGTGACCAAAGTTTCCATTATCCATTACCACAAATACCACCTTTCTTCCAATTCCTCTAAAGTTTTTTATCATAATACGCTTATGTGCAGTAGAAAAAGGACAAGTGACGTCTGCACACTTCGCTTGAAATGACTAATTAAGTACGGACATAAACAACTTTCGGAGAATCGTATCACGGAGAAGGACAAGCGACATCTATAAAGTATGGACATAAACAACTTTAGGAGGTTCCTAGAATCGCTGTTTCGAGCACGCAATAATCGGGAAGGATATAGGGCAATTTTTAGAGTATAAATATGGCACTTATCACCGCCAGGAGGCAGTCTTATTTCAGAGACAGTGAAGTGAACGAAATAAACTATTTGCATTGCGATAATTAGAAACACAGTGCTAACTTTAATTAAAGAGTTGATTTGAAAACTGTTTGTGAATGTTATAAAAGTAAACACTAAAGTTAAATAAAGGAAGAACTTGTGAATGATATCTGAAATATTGTTTTTAAATTATGAATTGAGGCCACACTCGTAACAATATGTATCATCATAAGCTCGGATAGTAGCGGTGACTCGCAGATCAACGAAAAATCATTAGCATCTAATATTTGTTTCAGTGCTGGTCTAAAAATGTGGACAAACTGGATGGTGAAAACTTTGTAACTCCTACAATCTGGATACAAAGGCGGAGAAGAAAGCTGTTCTCTCCGCTGATGATTAAGATAATTTAACAAAACTTTCTGAGGTCAACTAGGCATATCGACTGCATCGAATTTAATTTGAAGCGAAAAGCCGAAGAATATAACGAAAACGGGTGCTTTATGATTATGGAAAAAATGCTTTGAAATGTTTTGTAAAGATTATCACCATTATTTTATCGGGAGTTATAGCTCTCAGTAAAGTTGTTTCTTTGCTCGAAAATTAGACTAAAAAAAATTACTCTTGATGTCATTTACCGAACCTGCCACAATACAGGAATTCAGCCATTGAACTTTTCGATAGAATAATATTGTCAATATAAAGCTTGGTTCCCTCGACCAGTGAATTGACGAGGCGCGCCCCGCGAATACGAGCTAACGCGCCATGGGTTTGCTTCGAGGTAGCGCTAGCTCCGCTGTAATGGCACGTCCAATCCATTTCGAGTTGGTAACTTCAAAGGCTGCTCGTGGTGGCTGGAGCAGTCGTGAAATTATTTTGAGAATTTTATTTTTATTTTTTATCTAATATCTATATTTTGATTTTTCATATATACATACACGTAGCCAACCACCAGTGCTGCCACTTTGGCAACAATATTGGCAAATTGCTACTTTTGGGCAACGTTTAGTTAGCGCGATACCCACCATATATTTTGGCCACGCTAGAGAATTTTTAAATACGTGGCGAGAATCTTTCCAACAATTTAAATTTATTTAAATTTTTGTACTGTAGCACTTTAAATGTAGTATCATTATTTACGCTGACTGAACCTAGCCATCATTGTTAGCCAGAACCCATAACGATTTGTAAGTTCCTTATGTTTCTGAACTCGTAATAAATAAAAAAGTATGAGGTGGGGGACTATATGCTTAGAACAATGTCAGCTTTGGCTTTAAATTTATTAGCTTGTTCTGTTTTATAAAAAAATAAAAAAGGAACAGATTAAGTTTTTAAGAGAAACAGATTAAGTTTTTAAGAGAAAGTTTCAGTTAGATTTATCTGATTTTTAATTTTCCAATAACTTTTCCACGTGTGGATACGCTTAAAAGACTTCTGCTATACAAAAAAAAAAGACTACCAAATTTTGCGAGTAGCAACTAGGCAGTGTTGCAAAAAAAAGTGAACATTTTCGCATCACAAGGGCATTTTATTTCTCCAACTAAAAGCTCGCACATTTCCAATAAAACTAGTAGAATAAATAAATATAAAAATAAAGTTAATTAAAGCAAAATCTAATTGCCATAACGCGAGTATACACACACATAATTTATCTGCTGTTGAAATTTAACAATATAATTCTTGGCATGCATGTCGACAGGGTTCTAAATAATGTCGGGGTTAAAATATCCACAATATAATGACAGCCACCATTTACGGTTGCGAAATTTTTGCATTTTAATCGACGTTAAATGAAATATTTATTTAATGCCTTTGAAGTTTTAAAATATGCAAGAGAGTGTGCCGCTGAATTGTTAGTGTGAGGGTTCGATATTTGATGGGAAAAATATTCATTGCTTTCTCTATGAATTTTCACGCAATTCCATGGTGGTTAATTTATTCATTACCGAGTTTATTTCAAGAGGCGGATGTATTTTTATTATGATTAAGTATTTTATTTAAAATAAAGAAAATTAAAGTATTCATAGTTAGTGAACAGAAATAATAATAATAATATTAATAATTTAACATACAAAAGAGACATTCAAGAGAGTTCTTCGAAGGCTGAAATTAGGAGCGTGATCAGTGATTACAATTCGCTATACACATAGGAGATGCCTACAGCGAGGAATAATGACACCTGAGCTATCTACAATTACATATGAAACAAAATTACCGCCAAAATCCGTAAAGCTAAGCGACGTTATTTTGGATTCAAATTGATTCCTGATCTGCTTCCGCTTCCGCTGCATATGGCCTGGAGACTTCTAAGCGCGATTTTTACGGTAATTTCATGAATCTCTTCTTTAGATCTGCTAATAATAGTGACCTCTGTCATTCCATCTCCTATTTTTCGCACTTGGTCCAGCTGTTCTCCAAATTCCGCGTGGATGCGAATGCGGTGCTCTCTATGCAATTAACTCGGAAGCCGCTGACGTGGATAATACTTCGCTTCGACTCTTCAAGCTTTTAATGCCAGTTATATCTTCCGTCTTGCACGTCTTAAATATAAATCTCACAATTTTACAGTTCCCTATGGTGCAGATGCTCTACCAACATCTAAAAACTCGCACCCAAAAAGCCTTAGTGATTTCTGGGCAATAAGTATCTTGTGTTTTTGTCTAAAGTTCAGCAGATTTTGCAGTATCTGGAGTCGCATAAAATCCTTATACAGTAGCAATCCGGATTTCTGGCGGATCTTAGCTACAAAACTAGTGTACTGAAGTATATAAAGATATTTCCAGGGTTCTTAACCAAGATCACACTGCCTGGTTTTACTACAGCCTTTGATGACTTTCAGGTTCTCATCCGACCACGCTGATCAGGAGCTTCGTTGACGATCGACTTGAACAAGTAAGAATTGGAAATTACATTTAAGATACTTCTACAGTGTGCCGTCCCGAAGGGATATATAGATAGACATATTGGTTTGGTCGTGGATTGTGTTGACAGACTTAATTTGGATTTGTCAAAATTATTGGAGGGGGCTATAGCTAATTCATTGACTTTAAATCCAGAGAAATCTACTTGCATAATCCTGTGTTGTGAACCGCTTTACATTTCAGATTTTCCAGTTATATTGCCGCACAATGTACGTTTCTCATGCATCGATCGCGTCTTTAACCTAAGCTTATCAATCAGTAACTCAATGATTTGCTGTGTCCAAGTTAAGTCAATGATTTTGATAATATACGCTTTATTACGGAGGTTCTGGCTGTCCGCGAGTATCTTGTCGTCCACTTTGCGTTCGAGATTAGTGAAATCCCTTCTCCTATCTTACTTTCCAGTGTGTTTATTATATTCCCACATTTAGATTCCATATGCCAAAGATCTGTGTAGCTATCTCCTTGCCAATACTGTTCATTTATACCCGATCGCCTGTTCATCAACCTGGTAGTTTTTTCTTAAATGGACAACTTAAGCTGCAAATCTCGCATTTTAAGTACACTGTTTTGGATCGATCTCACCTTGTTTCAATTACTCGTTTATATAATAAGCTTGCCATATAATATCGCCCGAGAATCCTGATGTGGTCACGCTTTTTGCTTGAATACTTCTGTCTAGCTCCTTCTCTTGCTCTTTTGTTATGTATAATTATTGTTATATTACCTAATTATTCTATAGTTTTTGGCACATATCTCTGCAATTAGAATACTAATTTTTACTTTATTATTTAATGTCAACTTTTAACTTTTCAAATTTTGTTTTGATTAATTTTGTCTGAATTTCTATTGCCCTCTTTAGTTTTAATCACTTTTAGTTCTTCTTTTTATATCCTAGATGAAATCATAAGTTATACTAAGTTTGTCACTCCATTTGTAACGCAGAGATAAATGCTAGTAGAGTAAAATGGTTTCAACACGCACGCATAAATTAGAGAGTTATTTTGATTTTTGTATATCCGTCTGCTGTCTGTCCGTCTGTCTGCCCGTCCTTACTATAACTCGAGGACACGTTCACTTTGGTGGCTAAAATCTTGCACCGCTTATTAAAAAAAACTATCTTTGCGTTCGAAAATGGGATAAATCGGGTAACTCCTTCGTAGGACGGCTATACAAAAATTGCGTTTTTTACTATATATTTGAATGGGATGTATCATACAACTCCTGCATCCAATCCAAAAAATTTGTTTTTTATGTATTTGAACACTGCCTGAGAACGCGTCAACGTCGAGAGTTGAAAATTTGTACCCGACGTTTTCATAGTTGATTAGGATAGGTCGAATTAAATAAAAGACCTTGATTTAATTAACACAATTTAGATATATATGCTTTATTTCAGAGTTTAGTTAGAGTTGAGTTTAATTACGTGTGTGGTGGCCGAGTACTCTGGTGACAGTGATACTTTTGTCATTGGTCCTGTCAATGGTTGGAGATGAGGGCGTTGCCAGGTCGATACAATAGTAATATAGAATTTTGGTTGTTTATCGTATACTGTAAAATTCATCAGTCCTACTGGTTTTTATTGTACTGAAAGATCTTCAGAATTTGCAATTCTATGAAATTGGTTTTAATCTAGTGTTTAACTTATTTCTTTTATGATTTATATTCCGTTTGTATTTAAAAAAATCTGTGCAAGGTGTCATGTAAGTGGTGTGAAACCCGCAGGATACTTAAAAGAGCATAACATATGGGTTGTGGCGGGGGAGGGGGCGGTTTGATTTCCTAATGGTTTCCGAGATAAAGCTACTTAAATATACTGATTTAATGATTTAATGATTTAATGTTTTAAATTTTGGTATATAGACGATCATTAAGCCTTTTCAATTGTCTATAACTTTTTTCTTCCTCCTTTCCGTTTTGCAGTTATGGCTGCACACAGTTAAAAGTTCGGAATTTTAACTCGTTTTTTTCTTTTACTGCTATTTTTATCAAAAAGGACGTCATCAAGACCAATTTTTATACCCTAGATGAAATCTATAGGGTATACTAAGTTTGTCATTCCGTTTGTAATGCACAGAAATAATGATGGTAGAGCAAAATGGATTGGACATCCCCGCATAAAATTAAAAGTTATTTTGATTTTTGCATGTCCGTCTGTCCGTCTGTCCGTGCGTCCGTCCATCGAGAACGCGATCACCTAAAAGCTGAAACTTTGTACACGGACATTAAAAAAAAAAAGTAAAATTAAGTTCGAAAATGAGACAAATCGGGCATCTCCTTCGTGGGGTTGCCATACAAAAATTTAGTTTTCCACTATATATTTGGACACTACCTGAGAACACGTTGACATAGAAAGCTGAAATTTGGTACATTGTGTTTTCTTAGTAATAGCAAATAAAATTTCATAAATGGACTAAAACGGGCAACTCCTTGGTTTTGCCATATAAAAATTTTGATTTTTTACATATACTCTGAAAACGATCAGTCCTAGACATTTTTATTGTACTAAAAACTTCTTCAGAATAAGAAATCCTATAAAATTGGTTATTACCTTTTTTTCTGCCCAACGAGCCGTTCTAGAAATATATGCGAGAAACCAATGCAAAAAATCAAAATTTCTTAAAAGAGTGACCACATGAAATTTCATACGGGCATTCATCTAGGGTATCATAAGAATTCGTCTTAGACAAATTCTAGCTTTTTCTCTTGTTTATATTGGATTTAAGAAGCCTTAAAACGTAGCTTTCGAACGACCTAATACACTTTGTATACAAACAAAGTGACCTTTTCTGAGTCTATTGCTGTGTGCTTTTACTACCAACATTCATGAAAATTTTTAGCCCAAGCACAGAAATCAATGGTACTGGCTACGACTGTCATTAGACTGCTTGGCATATACCAATTATTATCCCATCCGCCATCTTACTATTTCCCTATGTTTTACTTCAATGACGTGTAAATGGAAATTCTCTCAAACAAATTGATGAAATCGGCTTTCTAGGGATCAGGTAAAAGAAGCAAATAGAACACGCAATGCAATGAATGGGCATGACGCGGACTGAAGGCGGCTGATTCTGCGGCTCGCGCATTGACGACCCGGCATTCGCCACCACAGTGAGTTGGTGTTGTCGTACGACCACTCGTCGTAGAGAAGAGGTCGGAAGGGAATTTTTATAACACAATTTTAGTCAAACCACTATACAAGCGATCAAAATTAATTTATTATTCACACTAATTTTCTTTTGATTTCGATTCACAATATGTAAAAATTTGTAAACTGTAAATATTTCTATGCGAATAAATTTATTTATCTATTCACAAACAAATTGATTCTCGTCTACTTCCAGTATTTATATATACATATACCATATATCTTTATTAATTTCTAATTTCCGAATCTCCATTCAGGCGAAATTTCCCGACGGTTTATAGGAAAGATTTCTTCTCGAAGGAGATGAAAAGTGCACTCCACTCGACGGTTTTAAAAATCGAACTCCTCGAGGGTCGGGCTTGATGGCCTCAGGTACCCACGAGGGGGCGAATAATGTTGATAATTGTACGTATGTATGTACATACAATTAGATTGGTGGAAGTACATACGGAAAAAAAGGTAAGAGGACACTGTTTGTAGGTAAGTATGCATACCGTGTGAGTGGAATGTGTGTCTGATAACAAAATGCAATTTATGCTAAATCGCATTTTGTTATAATAAGAGAGAATGAATTTGAATGCATTTGAAATTCTAAATTGAATTTTGAATGAATTAAATTAAAATTAATTTTCAGGGTCAACTTTGCAATGCATCGATATATGGCATAGGACAATATATTGGTGCATGGACCTTATGGTTGTGATTCGGGGCATTGGGTAATCACAACACCCCTCCCCCCTGGGAAAAGAAAGTTTTATTCTTTCTAGAAGAAAAATTTCTTTTAACAAACAAATATGAAATTACATTTAGCTGAAAATTTATAATTTACGGTAATTAATACTTTGAATATGCACATCTATTAAGAAAAAAAAAATTCTGAAGTCTAAATGATTTAATAGAAAAGGTAATGTTATCGTTACATCTACGTGTAGGTGTATAATGCTGATTAAGATATAAAATATTTTACGTGTATAGAGGGAGATGCTATAACTTACAAGGTGGTATTGGATAGTATATTTTTTTCTTCTTTTATCTCTCGGCTTTCTTTGTTTAAATTAACTAAAACAATGAGTTCAAAAAGTGTTCCTTCTTAATTGGGTATTACTATTGTAGCTTAGCTTATAATCGGAGAAGATAAAAGGATTTTTATTATATAGGAACAAGACACATACACCTATAATCTATTTTTTCCATAAGTTTAATGAGATTAATATTACTCTTATTATTTTTTTTTTACATATTTATATATCTTGTACGATATTATAGTTTATAATTAACTTATTGACCTATAGTAAATATTTTGTTTTTTACATTTCTATGGTACATTCTGAATCCATTTTTCACATTTGGATCGCAAAAATTTTCAATAAATTTACTTACTGGGTATGGTCTACATATTATATGGGTGCTAAACAAAAAAAAATATGTATTAATTCGCAGAAGAGGAAAATGTTATTTTTATGACAACTGCGTTGTCTTATGTTTCTATGTTTTTTTTTATTATATTTTTAATTATATTTACTTCTAATTATTCCCTTATTACAGTATACTTATATAAATCATTTTTATATAATTGAAAATCGCGTAGCGATGGAATTTTTTTTTTGTTATTTATGTTCACCTTTATTTTTTTCTCTATCTTTCACAGTGTTTTTTTTTTTTAGAATTTGTAACATTTTTCATTTCTTCATCGAAGTTATTGGAAATTGTGTTCTTTTTGAGAAGATGAGGGAGTTATTAGAGTGATAAAATTTAAGGAAGGAAAAGGTTACTGTTGTCAGTTTGTTAGTGTTCGTAAGTTAGACGTTTTCTCTAGGTTTTCTTTTAGGTGCTGGGGTTATCTTGAAATTTAACTTTCTAGGTGCGGGTTTAGGCACATCTTCTAATTTAGGTTCAGGCGGAATATATTTAGCTTTGCGGACCCTTGATTTATATCTCATGTATAGATATATGCAGACAATAGATACGACCAAAGACACTGTTAAATATGACAGTGCGTAATGATGAACATGATGACTATTTATAGGATTGAGAGGAATTAATTCCTGATGTTTTTGGAAACGAATGGATTCTAGAAGTGCATCTAGTTCCATATTGTTCGTAATATTTAAAGTATGTATTTTTATATGCGATCCTATCGGGCAGGACGCCGATAAAATAAGAATGAAATATATAAACTTTTACACTATGTCCGTGCAAGATGAATTCTTTGCTTCGTACATAGCAATCGGGATAGGTATGCATTGTTCCTGTTCCTTGCACAACTTGTGACTTAATGGAATTTTCGCAAATAATATCTATGTGGATGGAATCTTTTAGGGAGAAAAGCCAAGCGTTCTGCTGCGATAATTGCGTCCAAAAGCAATCTTATACTAATGTTTAAAATTTTACAATCGGATGTAATCGGCTCCTTTTGTAATACATTTATCTCGCATTAATTTACTCTAGTATTTCCATTTAAGATTGGGGATGAGACCTTGCAGTAAAAATGCGTATGATCCAACGTTGCGCAATTGCGGATATCTTGGACGGTAAATTCAATATAATGTTCGCGACTGTAATCTATTAATATGTATTCCTTCCATGGTTTGATATACAAAAATTATTTGTTAAGGAGTGTAGGTAATGGCATTGCTTTGAATAGTTGGTATGGTTCCTTCAATGGAAGTGGAAATCGGAGCTCGATAATTATTTTATTATTGAAAATATTCGCTGCTATTGTACTCAATTTGTAAATTTGTGATAAAATATTGTCTCGAGAATTGAATTTGGCAATTCCTGTCTGATGTTCAATAAGAGTTCTTCAATTTGTCTAGGGGAAATGAGTGTAGGATGAAATTTTCAATGCCTTGGACTCCGACTGGATATTTTGGTATCTGAATGCCATTAACGAAACCAGGGAAATAAGTTATTCAATTTCAATTGAAATTTTGTTATCCAATGTTCTGTTTTCCGTTAAAGATGTAGCTATCTGTATTGAAATTAACTTTTTATGCATAACCATGAATTCTTTTTCAATTGCGGCTTTAGTTTTGTTGAAAATGTTGGCGGTTGCTTCGACTATCGCGGTTTGGCTTATCATAAGTGATAGGAGGTAGTTTTGGTTAAGAGTGAGATGGCGGATTTGTTCATCATATAGCTTGGCATCATCTTCGTCTAATGTGCCGAAATGGGCTTTGGAGATCGAGCCTATTGCATTAAATAGTGCTCTTTGTTTCCTATGTTGGGTCACATTTAACATATTCTTATATTCTATGTTTGCTAATATAAGATTTATTTGTAACAACGTACCGTTACAAGTGGGGCTCAAGGCTGAGTGTTTGTCCAGTTTCTGGTAGGTCGCTGTAATATGTTGGGCTATGAAATGGATGTTGTTGAATTCTGATTTAAAATTCGCTAGGTCGTAATAGGTGACGATTTTCCATTCGTTGGTGTAGCGGCTGACTCTGCCAATCTCTTTGAAGTAAATGCCTGCAGTACCATTTAGCTGCTTTACCTCTATTCCTGAGCCGTAGATTAAGGGGATGAAAATTAGAATGAATGCTATATGCATTATTTTGGAAACTTGGAGGATGACACTATGTTAATATCTCTGGATGATGTTTGTAGATGATGAAGGTTTTACTCTGAGAACAGTTTTAGGTCGTTATTGTGGACTCTTTTGTTTTTATTAGTGATTATTAGTGATTAGGAATTTATCTCCATTATCTCATACGGACCTGATCATAGTGGAGAGAATTTGTTCTTTCGAACTCTGCTCTTAAGTAGGACTTTGTCGCCTACCATTAAAGGTTTTTGGACGGCGTTTTTATCGTATTGCAATTTTTATTTTTATTTGTTCGCCATGGCTATGTCCTTAGCTATTTTGAAGCTATGTTGTAGATGCGCTTTTAACCCGTTTGCATAATTGTCATAATTATAGCAAACGGTTGCAGAAGATTTTAAATTATTTGGGATTTCGGCCGGGAATCCGTATAGGAGTTCGCGTGGAGTATAATTAATACTCGATTGAGGGGTTGTATTATATATGTACAAACATGGCATAAGGAATCCATGTATCCCAGTCTTGTGCATCTTTTGATACATAAGATTGGAGATATTCTGCTAAGGTTCTGTGACTTCTTTCCAATGCACCATTCGTTTGAGGGTAATATGGAGTAGTTTTAAGTCGTTTTATTTTAGCAATTTAGATACCTCAGCGAACATGCCACTGATGAGGACCTTGATCTGTGAGGATACTTTCTGGAATACCATGTCGACAAACTATCGTTGTCGTTAAGGCTCCGCTAATGTCTTAGACTCGGTGTCGACTATGGGAATAGCCTCAGAAAATTTTGAAAGGTCGTCTTGAAATGTAAGGATGTATTTTTTTCCCGAATGAGAAATTGGGAGAGGTCCTACAACATCTAGGTACACTCTTTCGTAAGGTTTGGAGCTTATGCTTGAGATTTTCATAGGAATCTTAGGATTTCTGGATACTTTGTTTACTTGACAAAGTTTACATTTCCTAACATATCTTACAACATTTTCTGACATGCCAAGTCAATAGAATTGTTTTTTAACTCTTTTAATTGTACGGGAAACACCTTGATGGCTTCCCGTTGGTAGAGAATAGAAATCTTTCAGAACTTGCTCAATATCACTGCTGTTGGATAAAAACCTTATGGAATCTTGATGAAGTTTGATATTTATTTGTTGGTTTGAGATCGGCAAGGTAGATTGACTTTTGAAATGATTACTGTGCAGTCTTTCTTCCTAAAGAAGTTCAGTTCGTTTTCTAATAGTGGAGGTTTCATGGGAATTTTTGGGTTCCTGGATACTTTGTTCACCTGACAAATTTTACATTTCCTTACATGCTTTACGATGTCGTCTGATATGCCAGGCCAGTAGAATTGCTTTTTGATTCTTTTAATTGTACGGGAAACGCTTTGATGGCCTCCCGTCGCCCGTCGGTAATGAATGAAAATCCTTCAAAACTTGTGGATGTCACCTATATCGGATAACTATTTTATTACATCTTGATGGAGCTTTATGTTTACATGTTTAGTATAGAAGATCTGGATAAAAGCGTATTTAATAATTATCAGATTCTGTGGATCTAATATGGGGAAGGAGATATTTATTTGTTTTAACTGATTTGCTTCTGTGTATGAGCAGATTTCAGTTAAAATCTTTTCGAAGTTTGATCTATCTCTTTGCGATCGACAAAGTAGATTAATTTTTGATAAGATTATGTTGGAGTCTTTTTTCTTGAAGAAGTTCAGTTCATTTGCTAAAAGTGGGGATTTGTCTGAAAGTTTCAGTTTCGAAGCCAACACTCTTGGATTCCTTGTTACCATATGTACGCAGGTAGTAGGTTCTAGGAAATTTTCGCTACTACCTGGAATAGCTCTAAAGAGAGCGTCTGCATTTGTGTTGAGCTTACCTGATTTATGGACTATCTTGTAGTCGTATTTCTCAAGACATATTCTCCACCTCATCAGTCTTGAGGAGTGGTCTTTCAGATTCATGAGCCATACTAATGGTTTATGGTCAGTTATAATTGTAAACTGTCTGCCATAAACGTATGGTCTGAATTACTGAACTGCGAAAACGATGGCTAAAACTCTTTTTCAGTTGTTGAGTAACGAGTCTCTGCACCATTGGGAACTCGACTCACGTTGGCGATTGGATGATCTCCTTGATCATCAACTTGTCAAAGAACAGCTCCGATGGTGTAGTCACTGGCATCGGAGGTGACAAAAAATTCTTTGTTGAAATTGGAATAAGATTGAATTGGTGCTGATATTTATTTATTTCGTAATTCGCAAAATGCCTCGTCGCAGATTGCGTCGAACTTGAAAGGCGTATCTTTTTCTAAAAGCTTTGTAAGTGTTTTGGCTATCTTCGAAAAATTTGGTATAAAGCGGCGATAGTAGCTGACGAAACCAAGGAAGGCTTTGATATCTTTTTCCTTCTTGGGTCTGGTGTTATATATCTAAAGTAATGGAATTTTCATATAAAACCTGAAAAGGTCAAGAAATAGAATTTTTCGTATAAACCTGAAAAAGGGCAGAAAATAAAAATTATATTCATTAATTTTTCACATAAGCTAATTATGCTTAAAATATGATTAGCTTATCTCTTAAATGGGCGAAGAGATATGCATCAGCAATTTTCCTCACATACCATACAAATTTTTCGGATAAAACGACTTGGGAAAAACAAAAGTTTCAGTTTACAACCCAAGTCGTTTTACTTAAAAATTTCGCCACTCGTACCTTCAGTACGATTTGCCGCGAAAAATTCAATATGTATGTACATACGTACATACATACTATACGATAAAAGCTCCCACGATAAGAAATGCGCGCCGCATAAATGCATGATATGTATATGCGCGCCGCTATTTCAAACGACGGACGGTGGCTGTTGTTTTTTGAAGTGTAGGATTACATTTTTTGAAGCCACCGTCCGAATCAAATAATTCTGGACATTTTTGAACATGCCCAGAATTAAAAAGTAATATTTTCTCAGGATAAGAAAATGCACTTTAGCATTTTCTATCCTGAACAACGGCTCTTGATCACGATGAATGTGATCAAGAGTTGAGTTGGTTTTTAAAAGTCGGCAAGAGTAAGAAGTAGTTTTTTCGGTACTCGGGTTTTTACTTTAAAAAGAATATATAGAATCACTGTGTCGAGTTTTTACTTTGAAGCTAATATAAAATTAAAGTCTAAGATTTTTTGACCAATATATAGAATCACTGTGTTAATAGTTTTACTTTGAAGCTAATATAAAATTAGCGTCTAAGTTGAAGCTAATAGGAAACTAGCATCTAAGATTTTTTGACTAATATATAGAATCACTGTGCATTAAGTGTATTTCCTAGAATAAAAGTGGGAAAAAAAGGTTAATTACGAATTAAAGAAGAAAGAAGATTAAAAGTCATTAAAACAGTAAGTGTGTCTATGAATTTTGGTTCGGATTACCAGTGCATCACGAGAAGCATCCCAATCCCAAAGGTGAGCGTATATTAAGAGTGATAAAGGCACTCCCCCTATAATCGTAACATTGGGATAAGACTGAACTGAGTTTATCTTTGCTGGATCTGGTTTGACTCCATTTTCTGTAATTATGTGCCCTAAATACATAATTTCTTTCCTTAAGAAATGGCACTTGTCGGGTTGGAGTTTCAAATTGAAGTTGCGGAGATGGCTAAATACTGCTGTGATTCTGGAATTGTGATCTTTGAGATTGTATCCATGGACTACAATATCGTCCATGTATACGAAGCAATAGATGCCTTGAAGTCCAGATAGAACATTGTTCATGGCTCGTTGAAAAGTAGTAGGGGCTCCTTTTAAATCAAATGGCATACGATTGTATTCGTAGTGGCCATAGGTTGTGCTAAAGGTAGTTTTCTCCCTGTCCTTCGAGTCCATTTTTATCTGGTGAAATCCACTGGCTAAGTCGAGTGTGGTAAAGTATTTCGGCTTCCCCAACTGGTCTAATATTAGGCAGTGGATACGCATTGCCAATAGTAATGTCGTTAATACGACGAAAGTCTTCCACAACTCGCCACTTTTTGTTTCCATTTTCATCTGGTTTTTTGGGAACCAGGAGAAGTGGAGAATTCCAGGGACTATGGGAAGGTCTGATGATGTCTGACTCAAGCATTTCTTCTATTTGCCTATTTATTTCAGTTCGGCTTGCTTCAGGAAGTCTATAAGGCTTGGTATAAATGGGCGGTTTGTCTTAGAGGGTCCCGATTTTGTGGGTAGTCGCATCTGTATATGAAAGGAAACCCCCTTCTATGAAGAAGAGATCATTGAATTGCCTACAGATATTGCGAATACTCTCAGACTCCTCTGATTTACAGTGATCCAAGTTTAAAAGGTTTTGCAATTTAATTATTCTGCCTTTATATTGATCTCTTTCAGAGTCTGTGGAGATGACCATAAAGTCATTCAAGTCTTGGTAAACTGGGTTCACCTCGTAACTGCCAAGATCGGTGACCGCCTCATTTGTATTGAGGATTATGACTTTTGCCATACCATTGACTGGTTCCACTAACGAATTTCCAAGAAAAAATCCTTGCCTTATTTCCTTCTTGAAAGAGACCGATTGATGTTGAATAGAAGAGTTGGAGTTTCTAAAATATATTCTGATCTAGCCGGAATTTTGATTTTTTTTAAGTGATCCGATTCTATCGGATTTTTAATAGGAAGGAGATATGATTCCAACTTTTGTGGAATTTTGAAGGAGTTATTCGATGATTCCTACTCGATAGAATTTGAAGAGGATGTAGATTTATTGAAATTCCTTTTAGATTAGATTTAATTCTAGACGTCACCTTTCGTGAATTCAGGCTTGTGTTCGACTGTAGATGGTGATTCGTTTATATGTTTAGGCTGCTTCTTTTGTGAAGCTATGGAAGGAGATATATATTCATTTTGTCGCTTCACTTCTTGTGAAACATTGTATGGAGATATATTATTATTACTTTGAAAAGCCATTGATAGAGAAGAATTTTTATAATTCTTACTACTGGAGTATGTTATCTCCGTATACACTAAACTTTTAGAATGAGACCTCTTTTCTGGGTCTTCGCATTTCAAATAGACATATGGATAATTGGAATAATATTGCTCATATGGTTAAAATTCATTTGAATCATTAATTTCTACAGTAATGCATTAATTTTTGTAATTGATACTAGCATTGTATCGAGATAAGAAGTCATGACCAAGCTGGTCATCGTATGAGAGGATGGAGTTGTTTCCCACTATTTGAAATGGGTGTTCTAGGATGGAGTTATTCTGCTCAGATTCCAGAGATAATTTCGCGAAGATGAGTCCTTCTGTAGAAGTGGACTCTGTAAATAATGTGTTTATATTGCAGACAACATCTCTGTAGCAGATGCTATTTGGCTTCAATAGATGGAGTTTAATTAGGCTGATCTCTGCTCCGGTATCAATCAAAGAGGTAAGTTTTGGAGTAGAGCAGATGCCGACAGTCAAAGAAAGCGTTAGTGAATTTTTATTAATTTGGACGGGGATCGAATTAATTTACTTTTGTCTATTTTCCTGCCGATATTGTCTCGGGAATCCATTGCATTTGTGCTTTTATTTGTATATGCGAGGGGCTGCCGCAATTGACCCGCCGCTGCATCCAGTTTCCCTGCCTGGATGCCGATGAAGTTTTGTTGTCCTTCCTATCGGGGGACGGGGATCTAGCCGAGATATTTGCATTTGTATATCTCGATCGTGGAGTGCGACTTTCCCAGAATACTGGCTGCTGCCAGTTCCTATTTTGTGGCTGTCTATTAGCCGTGACTGTTTGGGGGTCTGTACTTATTTTCTTGAAATCGTTTCGATTTCCCTGCTTGCTGTTAAGTCGTGAATTATTTGTCGCTCTTGTGCGGCATTCTTCAATAGAATGTCCCGTGCGATGGCAATATCGACATGAAGGGGCTTGTGACGGAGATATCACCTTACTGGGATCCGGAGGATGTTGTGAATGCGAATTAATTTTTGGAATTGTGTTAAAATTTTGCGTTGAGCGTTGTATCACTGGGCATCTTGAAGCAGCATGCCCCAGTCTACCGCATTTAAAAAAAATGTAGATTGCTATTGTGTTGAAAGGGATATTGATTTACCTTGTTGTTCTTTTGAAACTTGGCTTGTGTTAGTTCCAAACGTGAAGCATTCTAGTATATGTGACTTTAGTGAAGCGAAAGATTTATCAGACTGGAGATTTGCTAAGGTCTGTAGTTGCGGATTGGATAATCCATCTTGAATTGCTCTTACAGCCTGGGTCTCATTATCTTTTAATAAAGATTCTAAAGTACCTTATCCGTTGTGTGAGAGTGCTTTGCCTCAATTAACTTAGATAGATTTGTGTTAAGTCTCTGAAGAAAATCTTTCAAGCTTTCCCCTATTCTGTGTTTAGAATTATTTAGTTGAGACTGTAGCATAGTTCTGGCAATTTTTACATCAAAATTTTGGTTAAAATTGATTTTAAGTTAGGTCAATCTTTAACTTTATCGTACCTAAAGATATCGTAGGCCTCTGCAGATAATTTACTCCTTATTAAACTAAGGAGGGAGTGCTTTTCGCTTGCTTTCGTTGCTGTTGCATATGAATCATCACAACTTGAAATGAATTTGTGGAGATCTTTCGGATTTCCATTGAAATTGGGAATTAATATTCTCGCGTCAGATAGGAAAAAATTTTATTGGTCTCTGAAAGAGACATTGTGTTGATGCTCTGTGGAATTATTTGTAGTATAGTTTCATACATCTTGGAATCGAGAGCCCAAGTGTTCTTGTAGCGCAATTATAGTATTTGAATATGATGTTTCCATATTTATATAGAGATCTTTCGTGAAGTAATCGCTGCCTTTGTCCTTAGGGCCAGCATTTGAAATAATTTCAGTATGAGTTGTTTTGAAGTCACCCCAATACCCATGCAGCGAATGTAGTTTTTGAGTTTAATATGCTTGGCTTGCAGTTAGTAGCGAATTAAGATTGATAGGCTGGATAATATGTGATATTGTTTTTTGTCTATCCTCCTGCAGCCGAAATCGTATTATATTTTCTTGGTCTTGGTCCGCGTTGTCATGATTATCTATCGATACTGCTTTTTGTGAATCTTTGGGAGGTGCGATGTAAAATGGGTTGTTTGTGTTATCCTCATGAGTTGAAATAGACTTCAACCTATCAGACAGTGTAGCCTTGATTAGGTTGTACCAATCTTCTGTTTTTGAATGAAGGATTCTGTTTTTTCAAAGGCCGCCCAGTGCTCTTCTAATTTTTGGTTCTTACTTGAAACAAATTCTGGTGTTCTATATTTTTTGTTAGTACTGTGGTATTTTGCTGATTTCTCCGTTTTTTTTTTGTATTTGTGACAAGCAGAGCTCGTCAAAAGATATGTTTTCTTCAGTCATGTCTGTCAGTTTTATAGGATGTATATATTGGGAAGAAAATGCAAAAAACTTCACAACTAAAACTTGAGAATATTCGCTAAATGAAGATAAAGACACTTGGTTGTAATTTTAAAGGTATAACTGTATATATTGCAACGCTAAGCAGCTGATCGAGGAGAGAAAAAAAAGTTTTCAAAGTCGCATATAGGGTGAGATTTGTTTCAAAATGTATATGTGTATGCCTTATCACAATCAAGAAACCAAATCAAACCAAATCAGTAATTGAAAATGAAGGTACAAATCTTTTAATGAATCTTAACAACGAATAGGAATGTGATATAATCTTTAAAAAAATGCACGCCAACCTTTGCTAAGTATTATACATAAGTATTATGACTAAATTGATAAGTTATGAAACCTATATTTTATACTGTGGCTACCAAGCAGAGTAGCGAAAGGTTATTGAAATGAGTTGTTTGTGTAATGGATATTAATTTTGGGGATAAAATTATTGAAACAAACCACCGAAATAATGTAAAAACCACTACTTTATTTACTCTATATGTTTAGTTTATAAAATTTCGCTGCGTTCTTAACCTATCGAAGGTTTACTCAAAACTCGACATTTCCTCCAGTTCAGGCTGTCTCGAAACTACTCTCATGGCATTGCTTAATTAATTTTTGTTGATTTGTGATTTCAACAATTAGGCGTCGATACATTACAAGTCGCTTCCTAGTGGCAACATAATTGTGTGACCATTATTTATCTAATTTGCGTGTACTTGTTTTGTAATATTCGATCGACTTCTTAAACTGATTTACATTACACATTAATTTCGTACTTATTTCTTATACATTGTTTACATCACATTCCTCCCCCCTTTGAAGTGGTGGCTGTGCCTTTTGAAATTTTTTGTACATTCTTTGTGCCACTTTTTCCTCGAAAACCTTAATTGCCTTGTGAAAGGAAATGAATGAAATGAGATTCCGGGAGAGCCCGAGCTAGTGAATGCCTAAAATTTTTAATTAGAAAACATTTCGTTATTTTAGTTTGACATACCTGTAAAAATTATTGCTAGGTGAAATTAAACAATCTTTAAAATTATAATAGGTACATATGTATACATGTTTTTAACTAGAAAATTACTATTGGAAAAGTTTGCTGTTTGTATTAGATATCTACTATTAAATTTTAATTTATTATACCTACATGTTTCATTTATTTGTAAATTATGTAGTATGTTATATTTTAAACAATAACTTTTTTGTATAACTTGTATATAGGAATTGTATCTGACTTGTGTATTGTCACAAACATAGATATATAATATATATAATAAATTGAATCGGTTTGAAATATGCTTATGTATATGTAGACAGTCCAAACATAACTTTTCTTTTTATTATATCAATGAATGTATTGTACAAATTTTGTTTTTTCTTATCTTTAAATGCTCTATTTTTATTTAATAAATTAAATTATCTATGGGACATTTTTCTGTAAAATACGTACATAATTATATTATACATATATTGAGGAATATAGACAAAGTTTACCGACTGCGTTTCAAAGCAATAACACAAGCAACCTTCCTAAAGATTTTTGTTTTTGTTTGTATATTATTACCTCGAGATATTAATAGAAATGTGTTCTATTCAGAAAGTTCAAAATTTTTCAGTAGGTACTAAAAAAGAATGTTTTACTTAAACAATTTCAAAATCGCTTACGTTTGTCTTGCTAGGTTGTTCTTCTGGACGAAAATTATTTACTGTGGGGGTTGTTAGAGGGATCGTTGGTTTACTAATGTTACTTGTGTGTGCGTCACTGAAAACAGTTTCACGGATTAGATCACGCTGGATTTCCTTATTAACACTTCTGACTTTTGCGTTATCAGTTTCCTGCATTTCAAATTGACCTTTTATGTTGGGCGTTTTCCGGTGGATAGTAGGAAACCGCTTTTGAAAATATGTGTTTTTTTTGCTCAACTGTTTAAATTTTATTATTATTACTATTAAAACTATCGCAATAAGGCAGACTACAACACTCAGAATAATTGTGTGGTTCCTATTATAGTGGCTATGTGTTTTTGACTCTCGGTCGGTTTTCACTTTTTCGATTTTATGTAAAAAGTTTTTAAGGCTGAGTTTCTGTTCGTCTAAATGTATTTTGTGATTTTGATGGTCAATTAACTGTAATTTAGGTATTTTAACTAATTGAAATATATAATAATACTTAAGCGTGGAATTTCTTTAATCTGTTCGAATGAACCACCTTTCGACCTATCTGAATTTTTAAATTCACAGGGGAGGTTACTTCCTTTACTTCATATGGTCCGATCCAAATAGGGGATAACTTATTATTTTTGCCTTCGTTTTTTAAAAGGACTGAGTCACCAGTTTTGAATAACTCTTCTCGAATGGTTCTATCGTAATATTTTTTCGTTATTTCCTTGCTTTTTATTAAATTTTTCCTTGCAATATTATGGGCTTGTTGGATTTTATTTCTTAGGATATAAAAATAATTTTCATGATCATAAATTGGTTCTGGTTTGCGTTTAAGGTTCGTGGGCAGGTCAGTTGTAAAACCAAAAAGACAGTCCATGGGAGTCAGACGTGTTGAAGAGTGTTTGGTGTTATTATGTACATGGACGGCTTGCCGTAACCATTCATCCCAAGAGTGAGGGTTCTCATTCACAAAATTTCGCAAGTATTCCGTTAGTGGTCGATGAGACCTTTCCAGGGCACCATTCGATTGTGGATGGTACGCCGTAGTATTTATTTTCTTTATGCGTAGGAATTTACACAAGCGTTTGAAAAGTTCACTCATAAAATTCGTGCCTTGGTCTGTGATCAGTTTTTTCGGTATTCTGTACCGTGTAATAATCTCTTCGTAGAAAGTTTTTGCAACCGTAGCTGCTTCGCAATCTGGGAGAGGATAAGCATCCATGAAGCGTGTTAGATCATCTTCGAATGTTAGTATATACTTGTTTCCAAGGGTCGTGACTGGGAGTGGTACCACTATATCCAGGTACACTTTGTCGAAGGGCTTTTTCGCTGTATCAGGCAGTACCATTGGCATCCGGATTAGTTTACAATGTTTATTTGTTTGGCATTTAGGACAAGATTTAATGAATTTTGTTATATCCTTAAACATATTCTTCCACCTGTACTTTCTCCGAATTCGGTGATAGGTTTTTGCAATCCCTAGGTGGCCCCCTAGTGGGTTTGTATGAAAGACTTTTAATATCTCATCAATATCTTTTTTTTCAGTCAGCATATCATATTGAGTAGTACCATCATATATTTCCGATGTGTTGTAATTGTATTTTTCCCCAGTTTCAAATAATTCTCTTGAATCTTTTTCAATGTTTACTTGTATTTCTTCTTGAATTTGAGATTGAGAGTTTAATGAGTCTTCTGTTTGCTGTTTTTTACTTTGCGACCTTGTGGTCACAAACATTGTAGTACCTTCTTGAGGGATTCGGCTTAAACCATATCCAGGTACACTTTGTCGAAGGGCTTTTTCGCTGTATCAGGCAGTACCATTGGCATCCGGATTAGTTTACAATGTTTATTTGTTTGGCATTTAGGACAAGATTTAATGAATTTTGTTATATCCTTAAACATATTCTTCCACCTGTACTTTCTCCGAATTCGGTGATAGGTTTTTGCAATCCCTTGGTGGCCCCCTAGTGCGTTTGTATGAAAGACTTTTAATATCTCATCAATATCTTTTTTTTTCAGTCAGCATATCATATTGAGTAGTACCATCATATATTTCCGATGTGTTGTAATTGTATTTTTCCCCAGTTTCAAATAATTCTCTTGAATCTTTTTCAATGTTTACTTGTATTTCTTCTTGAATTTGAGATTGAGGGTTTAATGAGTCTTCTGTTTGCTGTTTTTTACTTTGCGACCTTGTGGTCACAAACATTGTAGTACCTTCTTGAGGGATTCGGCTTAAACCATCGGCATTGCAGTTTTTTCGGCCTGGTTTGTACTTTATCTCATAATTATACTCCGATAATTTGTGATGCAACCGTATTAAGCGTGACGTTGGATCTTTAATGTTGAACACTCCTATCAATGGCTGGTGATCCGTATAGACTGTATTTTCTTCTAAGATGGTAACATCTAAAATTTTTCACGGCCCATACTATACTTAACAATTCTCTTTCTATTGTTGAATAGTGTCTTTCCGCTTTGTTGAGGGTCCGACTTGCGTAAGTTATAGGACGATCATGGCCGGGAAGTCCTTGCGATAATACTGCACCCAATGCTTCATTGCTGGCATCTGTTGTAACGATAAAGGGCTAAGCTAAGACTGGCGGCGTGGTAAGTGACCTTTTTAAGAGTTGGAATGCAGCTTCACTGTCCGATGTCCAAATGAATTTTTGTTTTCCCCGTAAGAGTTTCGTTAGCGGCTCTGCGGTCTTAAAAAAGCCGGGAATGAACTTTCTATAGTAGTTGGCTAGTCCTAAGAAACTTTGCAATTGCTTTATGGTGGTAGGTGTTGGGAATTCTTGAATACATTTAATTTTCTCATTATCTGGAGCACAACCTTCATGGGAGCATTTGTGGCCTAAATAGACCACTTCCTTTCTGAGAAATTAACATTTTCCTGGTTGGAGCTTTAAGTTATATTCTCTTAATCTTTCAAAAATGTCGGTCAGTTTTTTTATATGGTCTTCCAGATTTTTGCCGTAGACGACAATATCGTCTAGATAAACAAAACACTTTATGCCTTGCAAACCAGTTCATTGCTCGCATGGGGATTTGATGGTATCCGCTAGCTAAGTCCAATGTTGAAAAATAGCGTGAATTTCCCAGTTGGTCCAATATGTCTTCAATTCTGGGTAGCGGAAATGCATCTCCGATGGTTTTTTCATTCAGTTTCCGAAAATCGACTACTATTCTCCATCGCTTTTCACCATTTGGGGCTGGTTTCTTAGGAAATACCAATAGGGGCGAATTCCAGGGGCTGCTACTTGGGGCAATAATGTGTTCATCTAACATCTTCTTTGTTTGTTTGTTAATTTCATTTGTATGAATATTTGGCAGTCTGGATGGTCTCTGATTGATAGGGGCTTGATCACACGTCATGGGGATGTTGTGAGAAGTAACGTTAGAAAATGGTAGTTGTTCTCCTTCTAAATGAAATATATCACTATATACTTCACACAGTTCCTTTACTGCTTTTCTTTCCTCGGTATTATGTGTTTGGTCTAATGATATTTCTTTTTCCAGTCGCTGAAAACGTTGTCTTTCTGATATCTTTGCATCACTTATATGTATCTTCTCCAACTTGTAAATATTGAAGTTTCGTAACGATTCTAGCTTTGGCTCCACATTTGGTAAAATAATTTCTTTCTCAAGTGTATTTATCATACTAAGTCTTAATTTCCCATTCTGTGGCCTAATTAAACTATTAGCTATAAAAACGCCAGGTATAATTTCCTGAGAGGGACATAACATTTCATCATCATAGCTCATTGCAGGTATATCTAATACCATTTCTGATCGCGGAGGGATATGCGTCGCATTGCTGTATGAATCTTGAGTGATTGTCTCTCTATGCTTCTGAGAGGCTGGCAAGCTTAATGCTGTAAGAAGTGGATGGAAAGTACTAGAAACTACTTCGTTTCTGCTAGATGACAAGCAATCTTTTGTATTACTTGTTTCCTTAAATGAATTGCGTAACTGGTTAACTTCACCTTTACATAAAAAAGGAATTTTTAATTCGGTTGAGTTGTTACTATTGCCAGGGAAATGCAACATTCGTTCAACTGTGAGAATGTTTGCTTTGCCCCATATGAAGTTGCGTCCTAATATACCATCAAAAGGAATCGACATGTTTTCCTGGCAGATATTAAATTCGCAATTTAAGCCCTTACCTATCAGAAAAATACCTTCACAAGACCCAAGGGTGAGATCAGTGCTACCGTACAAGCCTTGTAATTGAATAACCTTCTGTTGATTCACAAACGTATGGTCAGATAAACAATTTCTTTTTAGAATACTTACTTCGGCTCCCGTATCAACCAAAAGCTTAACCTTACCTATTCTAGATATATTCAAGGGAAGTTCAATTATTGCTTCATTTACTGTTAGCGCATTATTTTGCAGTGAGATTATAGTATTAGAAACGTTAGGATAATTTGAAATTTCTTTGTTGTTGTTAATAGTTAATAGTTAATTTTCTTTACTTGAAACTTCGTACTTATCGGCTAATTCTTCAAATTCTCCACAATGAATATTTTTGCACCCATATGTAGAAGGGTTAGCCATTGGGCGCAATAGGCTAGCCCGCTTTAGTTTCCCGAATGATTTTGGTTTTTACTGTGTTTTTCCTCCCAAGATTTTTTTGCGTAGCAGTCAGCTACGGAATGTGAGGATCTAGCACACCAATCACATTTTGGTACGGTTGTTTGTCCTCCATTTCTGGGGAACTCTTTCTGCTTCATTTGTTGTATATTATTTAATTGACATGATTCTTGAGAGTGTCCGTAAGCACGACAAGCGTGACAGAATTGTGAGCGTCTTCGGGTGCGACACTCAGAAAAAGTATGTCCAAATCTTTTACAGAAATCACATTTTTTTAACTGCTCATGCCTTTCTTTCTCAGAACTTTTCGCTGATGAAAAATGAAAATTGGTCGTATTGTGTGATGGATTTTGAACTTGCTCAGACAATTTTGAATATACATTTACGGAAGAAGTGTTTAAGACTGGAGAGGGATTAAAGTTTGGAAAAGGGTGTGTGACCAGATTTTTTGGGGTAGCGTCTTGCGAGAGCTGAAAATTTGCTTCTAAGAAACCTCTTAGTTGCCTCACTTCATCTTCGTTAATTTGCTGGCATGCAGTTGATGAAGTCTGCCAGTTTGTACTTATTTGTCGGCTCTGAATTTGACGATCTTCAATTTTTTCAACTTCTGTAGCCATTTTTATTAATTCATCTAGTGAATTACTCGTTTTTCCTATTATCACTTGAGGAATAATAGGGCTGATATTTCCCGTTTTAAACGTGAAGCATGCTTCTTCCTCAACTTCTTTTAAGAGCGCTTCATTTCCTTTCGGATATTTAGAATTTATTGCACGTTTACATTCAACAAGCATCATATTTAATTTCGTACCAAACGAGCCTACCGTTTCGTTGTGAATTTGAATACAACGACGTATATTGCTTATGATGTCATTAATTGAGTTACTTGGCTTAAACGCAGTTAAAAGTAAGCTCTCTAACTCATCTACCGATTCGATTTTTAAGTACATAACCAGATCATAAGCTTTTCCCCTCAGTTTTGTTTTCAGTAGGGGTATCAACAAGCTTTTTTCTTCGGAGGAGGTCAAAGAATTCTCTACTTGCTTGCAACAATCGAGAAAATTAAGTAATTCGTTTGAATTATAATTTCTTTGTCCGTGAAATACAGGTACGATGTTATTGACCAGCTTGGAAATTTTTACTAGTGACAAAGTGGCCATATTATCAATACAAATATTTAATTTCTGAACAAGATCAGGGTTTGTTTGGGCTCGTGTTATTGTTTCTGCTGTACTTAAGCTGCAATCACTGAGCTGAATGTGGACTGTTATTTGGTCACTTTGAACTTGATTAGGTAAGTCGTCGCTTCTAGCGGGATTTAATGGAGCTTCAAACACCTCATCTAATTCGGATTCCAGAGTTAGGGAATCAATTCTGTCACAAAATCGCGCAAATTCTGGAGTTTGAGTAGTATTAAGAAAACGCTGACGTCGATTTCGTGCACCTAGATTTTGAATCTTCGAACTGAATGACATAAGTAATAATACGAGAAGAAAAATGCTGAGCGAGCAGTTTAATTAAATTAAATCATAACACCTTAATTGCTTGTGCTATTTGTTTATAGGTTGGTGTCTTAATTTTTTTTTATGTGTACATACATACATCATGTGTGCATTAAATGATTATGTTTTTTGTTTTTTTTTTAGACGTGGACATACATCGTGATGTGTACATTCAAACATTTATTTTTTTTGGCTCTAATGATATGTGATATACCTATCTTCTAAATTTGTAAATTTGCCAATTGTAATGGATATTTATTTATATATACACATAATATAATAATAAGCCTAAATCTATACCAATTCCGTTGTGACTCACTCTTTAAAATGGGTTGATGGTTTGACCTCCTTATGGTATATTATGCGGCCTTGCCTTTGTGTATTCTGGATCTTCTCGTTTTTTTTTTTTTATTATCGGGTTACATCAGTGTGAAACTTTCCAAACTTTTCACTTAAGATTTTATCACATTGATTGCTATTTGGTAATAACTGATAGCAGATTTTTTTTTTTTTTATATATTTTTTGAAAATTTTTTTTTGTAGAACACAACTGTTATGATATGTATATATATATATACTTTTTCACGCACTTTAACTTTTGCCTTCCAGTTACTGTTCAATAGGGAGTCGAAAATACCGGCTGCGCCAATTGTAATGGATATTTATTTTGGGGATAAAATTATTGAAACAAACCACCGAAATAATGTAAAAACCACTACTTTATTTACTCTATATGTTTAGTTTATAAAATTTCGCCGCGTTCTTAACCTATCGAAGGTTTACTCAAAACTCGACATTTCCTCCAGTTCAGGCTGTCTCGAAACCTTCCCAATCATTTCGCGATACTGGCACTCACCTACTTTCATGGCATTGCTTAATTAATTTTTGTTGATTTGTGATTTCAACAATTAGGCATCGATACATTACAAGTCGCTTCCTAGTGGCAACATAATTGTGTGACCATTATTTATCTAGGTTGCGTGTACTTGTTTTGTAATATTCGATCGACTTCTTAAACTGATTTACATTACACATTAATTTCGCACTTATTTCTTATACATTGTTTACATCACATTTGTATGTAAATACTTTCGTGGAAATAAAATTTGGGATCAAGTATAAGTATAAGTATAAGCAATATGAAACGGAGCTGGTTGTGGGGTTTGTAAAACTTTAAATGTTAATGCAATATTCACTTTAAACAAAAAGGAAAAGAATTGCAGCAAGAATCGCTACTTCCAACCAAAATCTTTACTCTGAACAATAGGCTTATGAAACTCTAGTGCAGGGTATCGATTATTGATTTTGTTCGAAGTCCTCTGGCCAGCAAACTCACGAAGTCTTACCGCAGAGGTCGCTTCTAGGAGGAGCGTATTTCAATATGTAAAGTTTTTATTAAATTAAACGAAGATCGAAGGAGATGGAAAAAATTGTTCCTCTTTTTCTATACATATACTTATTCGTATATACATATATTCATATATAGCGAATAAATTTAAATATGTCGATCACCAGAAAATATAAAAATATCCAGAAGTTACGCAAAACAAAAAAAAAATATATACATTTTTTTATCAGCCTGTATCGTGGGAATTGGAATGGGAATGGATGGAAGAAATGGAAGAATTCTGAGTATAAGCTAAGAGAAAAACAATGAAAAATTATACAAAAGAAACGTAAGTTAAGCCAGGGAATTTTGCACTATTTCTTTTAAAAAAAATTTAATTTACTTGTATATATTTTTTTTTCATCTTATGGGGTACTATATATTGACAATGAAAATATGTATATATATAAAAGAGAACAGATTTTCACGCTACCTTTGCTTTTATCCAATATATTGTTGCCGAATAATGAGGGTGGTGCTGTGTTTATTCGTTGTATATTGTGGTATACGTATATATCCTGTGTCTGGCGTCCTGGTTGTTTGATGTTGTTAGCGCTGACGGATGATGACTGTGATAGCGTTGGTGATTATACGTCGCGCTTCCTGGGAGACGTTTTCTGGGTGTCCTTCTTCTTT
The DNA here is from genome assembly GCA_963930735.1 of Dioctria linearis. NCBI lineage: Eukaryota > Metazoa > Arthropoda > Insecta > Diptera > Asilidae > Dioctria > Dioctria linearis. The sequence goes on along the minus strand of OZ005742.1, from coordinate 214,802,541 downwards.
CTAATCGCTTGGTGAGGCAGGGATGAAGCCTCTTTAATTCCCACGGTGAGCGCTTTGGCGCTTAAACTTTTTTTTTTTTTTTTATTTACCTCCAAGTACTAAGTACCCGGGCTTTTTTTTTATTGTAATTTTTTTTTTTTTAAATTAAATTAAACTGATTTTCAATTTTATTCACTGGGCAAACTTGGAGAGTAACACTGCCATCAGTTAGTCTGTGTGTCAGTTATTATTAAATAAAAATTTGTTTTGGTTAATTGAAATCATTAAAGAAAAAATTTTTATCACTGATTTTATTTCCGGATTCGGTCACCGCTGCCACCAGTTGTTGTCGTACGACCACTCGTGCTCCCTAGTTGCTAGTAGAGAAAAGGTCGGAAGGGAATTTTTATAACATAATTTTAGTCAAACCACTATACAAGAGATCAAATTTAATTTATTATTCACACTAATTTTCTTTTCATTTCGATTGTCTTGACCCAATATTCAATTGGTGAAATTAAATTGTGACATCACGACTCAACCTGGCAGCAAATTTACAAGTAATTAAATGATTTGCAATAACTAAGCATTTTACTTCGCACAGTAAACTGCCTGGCGATTGCGAATTGTTTACTTGTCAACTGTCGCATCCACTGCTGTATGTAACTGGGCACTGAGTCATGGTTAAGTAATTCACTTCGCATAGTGAAGTACTCAGCTGGACCCACTGTTTGTTTACCTGCAGTATTGGGGGCTCCCGCTGTCAGCAGTGATTAGCGTAATACTTTGTAATTATGATTTCAAGGTATTGCGCTGGTCACTGGGTCAAAGTCGCTTCCGCCTGGTTGAATGGAGGTGAGCACGGTCGTTTCGATATATCGGGTTGCGTAGAGAAGTTAGTTTTGATAAAAGATAACGGTTCGGTGTGCAGTCAGTTGTAATTCGAGTGGTTAGCAAGTATAGGCGACGGAATGGTAGCTCTATTTAGTAAATTTATAGTGGAATTAGCCTAGTGAAATAAAGTATTGTCTTGGAATTATGCGCGTGTTTTTATTGGATTTTAACTGATTTATTTACGGCATTTCTTTGGGACACGACACGATTCAGAATACATATATAAAAATTTGTTTACTGTAAATATATCTATGTGAATAAATTTATTTATCTATTCACAAACAAATTAATTCTCGTCTACTTCCAGTATTTATATATACATATATCTAATTCTAATTTCCGAATCCACATTCAGGCGAAGTTTCCCGACGGTTTTTAGGAAAGAATTCTTCTCGAAGGAGATAAAAAGTTCACTCCACTCGACGGTTTTAAAAATCAAACTCCTCGAGGATCGGGCTTGATGGCCCCAGGTACCCACGATCGCTTCAAAAGTTCTTTTTTTCTTTTTATTGTTTTCTCACGACGCTGAAAAATGTACGTGAGAAAATGCAAAAAGTTTTGATGCGAGCTATATGCATCAATGAAAACTGTAATCCGATATGCACTGTGCGCCCGTCTTGAACTAATATTTTCAAGAGGGCGCGAATAATTTTGATAATTGTACGTATATATGTACATACAATTAGATTGGAGGAAATACATACGAAAAAAAAGTAAGAGGATACTGTATGACGTATGTAGGTAAGTATGTATACCGTGTGAGTGGAATGTGTCTCTGACAACAAAATGCAATTTATGCTAAATTGCATTTTGTTATATTAAGGGCGAATGAATTTGAATTCATTTGAAATTTTAAATTGAATTTTGAATGAATTAAATGAAAATTAATTTTCAGGGTCAACTTTGCAATGCATCGATATATTGCATAGGGCAATATATTGGTGCATGGACCTTATGGTAGTGATTCGGGGCATTGGGTACCTCAGTCACAATATTGGGGGTGTTCAAAAGCATACGATTTTCGTACAATTTGTTAGAGTGGGACGGAATATATGTAATATCACCACAGGTGAGTGGCGGGTCATCAAAAACCAGAGAGTTTTCGTGAAATTTTTGAGAGCGGGTCATAATATTACGACCCGCTATACAACACAAAACCGTGGGTATTACATCCGTCCACTCCACCATTGACTTTTTCTTTTCGCGCTCGACTAAAAATTACTAGTCAACCACAGTACAAACTGCACAGTATGGTTCACGGAGATTCCATTGAGTCCAAGTTACTTTATCAGCTGACAGCCGAGCATCCTCTCTCCCAACCCGAAGAACGAACACCCAACGCTCTTACTCAAGTGAGTGCAAGTTGCTGAAAACGCTCGTCCTCAGATCGCTAGCCACAAACAGCAGCAACTGGCACCCGAATCATCTATTGAGAAGTCCAGCGACTTTCGCACTGTGGTCAATTGATTTTGTTTGGAAAACGCATGCCCCACTGGAAGCTGATCGTAATAAACAAAGTCTTCCTCTCGGCTTTATAAATATCTGGTATATACACCAGACAATCAACTTTGCATTTTCTAATAGCGAGAAAATTGGTAACATTGGTGTCAAGTGTGGGGTACTCGAGCGCAATTCGAAAGAATCCAGTACCAAAAAGAAACATGAATAACGATCAAGGGAATTTCGGGGATAGCTCTACAGGCGATATGAATACCTATACGACCCCGTCGATGATTACCAAGGACCAGCTTGGAAATTTGCTGTACCAGAAAAGTCAACAAATTCAACATCTCAATACTCTCGTCAGCAAAATTGTAGATAAAGTAAAAAGTTTGGAAGTAACTCAGGAAGCGGCAGTCAGTCGACAAATTGATGCACTTGTTTAGGCTTGATCCTTTCTTACAGCACAAAGCTGCTGCTTCCAGCAACAGCAATCTAATAACCTTTGAGGAACAAGAAACAAATTCTATAATGCCAGCACCTCGAGATATCACGGCTACCACCAACCTACAACAGCTTGGCTCGACCTCTGGTTGTCGATTATCTGCCAGCAACAATCCGTTACTCAGGGCTGATCCTGTTCCAGAGCAAATGGCAGCAGCGACAGATATTAACAATTTGTTCGCATTCCCAGGACAAGAGCCAAGTTCTTCCTTCCAACAAACCCACGATAGGAGAGCCACATTCGATTTACCATCAAACAATTCCACCTTTATGATCCGGCCATCTACCAGCAGCGCTCTGCCTGTTCAAGACCATATCAGAGCGCATCGCCATCATGTAATGTCACCGGATATACAAGTTAAACGACCCTTAGCAACAACAGGCTCCCAGTATGGCACGGCAGCTATCCCATTCGTCACTCCAGCTCGAATTGCGCTTGCTCCGAATAACTATGATGGTAAAGAGCGATGGTCAGTATATAAGCGGCATTTTGTAGCTATCTCTAAGGCGAATGCCTGGCCCGCAGAACTACAGGTACTTTATCTTGCCCCCTACTTGAGAGGAACTGCTCTAGCTTTTTATGAGACATTGCCAGACGGCACTCGAGAAAATTT